>JAQZBX010000892.1:45837-93739 GCA_029593785.1 Cabassous unicinctus
AAAAAAAAAAAAAAAAAAAAAAGGAACTCAATGTATCTGAGAACAATGCTAAACCTATTTATTTCCTAGTAAATAGCTCTAATGGTGACAGCCTTGGATATATCCTTGCTTATGCAGTTAATTAGAGTGTAGTTCAGATTCAGGCATTACCTGGCCTAATTATCATCAGGTTCATTAAAATAAAATTTTCATGTCACTTAAAAAATCCTCACCGTCCACTCCCCTTCCCTATCCAGATGAAGGACCTAAGGTCTTCCCAGTGCCTAGTTGCTGGCCAACAGGTGAGCTGGCTGCTACCTGGCGCTTACATGCAGTCACTATGTGCTCTGGACTTAAACTTCCAACACATGACAGCTTTAGGAATTTAATAACCATTTGAGGGCTTTAGAATTTGTGAAAAGTTCATAAGCTAAAAACAAAGTATTTAACTTTTATTATAGCTGTCCAGTATTTGATTGAACACTGCAAACCAAAACAATGTAAACTGAAACAAAGCCACCATGCTTATCACATTTGCCTTAACTGTAAATAGACTTTGATAGTTTGGTCCAAAGTTTCTTAGCTTTAAAGAATATTATCTAAAAGAAAAAAAAATTAGGTACCAATCTTTATGCATCAGATAGACAAAGATGAAAGGGCAAAATGATACAAATCTTCTGTAGGGCAATATAGAAATATTTCTCAGAAGCTTTACAAATGTGTTTACTCTTTGGACTAGCAATTCAAATTCTAGGAATTTACCCTAAGTATAGAATCATCGATATACCTGATTATCTACAAGAATGTTCCCTGAGTAAAAACAATTAAAGACAACTTAAATACCCATCAATAGGAAATTGGTTAAATAAACAGTGGCACAAATGTTCATCAATATAGAAAGACAGAAAATTTTAAAAGTATGAGGGCATATATCCTCAAATTTAAACTCAGGGAGGTTATGGTTGATTTTAATTTTCTTCTTTATAGTTTTCTGTATTTTCTGAAAAATAGTCTTATTCTAAAAATAGCACCTTATGTACATACTAAGGGAATATTTCTCTACTAACATCTCAATTAAGACCAAAATGTTACTTTAATAATTTAGAAAATTACATCTTAAAAATATTAACCCAATGATTTGATTAATTATAAACTCTAATGTTAATGGGAGTATATGGGGAGGGGTAGCAAAATCAATGTCACAGACTTAATAAAGATTAGAGTCATTTATTTGAGCCTAAAATGTGATGTCATTAGATCATTCAGTCAGAATATTCAGGATATTCAGTCAGCATTTATAGCTGACAATAGTGCTTATGGTATTTAAAATGTAGGAAATATAAATTGATAACATTCTAACCATATTTAATATAAATGCACAACGAATGAAATCAAGGAATCCAGGTTATATCTGGATTACTATTACACAAAGTAAAGCATTATAAAGGACTTTCATAAGACAGTGTCTTGTTCTAAAGCTGCACAAATAATTAGAATAGTAGCTAATACTTGTTAAATGTTTACCATAGGCCAGACACTATACACTTAGCACTATACACATTCTGTCTCATTTAGTCTTCACACTCACAATAACTCTTTGCAGCAGGTGCTGCTATCACCTGCATTTACACAGATGGAAACTGAGTCACAGAAGTCAACGTAAAGCCAGTATGGAATCAAGCAAGGATCTGAAGCCAGGCGGTCTGACTCTCCAGAATCCCTGTGCTTTTTTTTTTTTTTTTTGACCAAGTTTCAGCCTAGATCAAGTACTTCAACTGAACATCAGCCACACTTAACTCGGCAATAAAAATAATCCAAAGGCATGTAAACTTTTGGCAGTGGATCAGATAAGCTGTAGGAATAATGAGTGAACAATAAAACAGAGCAAACCAATGAATCTTCAGATTATAAAACATCATGCCCTGTGCTACCAAGAGCTAGAAAATTGTGTATTATAACACCCTTATTTTGAAATATACTCACAAATGTTTCCAGTAAGGCATTTGTTATTATTTGAACTATGTCTTGTTCGTAGGAGTTAGCTAGTGGAATGCTCTCTGTTTTGCCTTCTTTATGTCTGGCAAGCAGCAGAGCTGGAAGAGTTGTAGCATATTTCTTTGACCTGTGGAGAAAGGTAGTATTAAAATTCACAACCAAAATATATCTGGTCATCAAAAACATGAACAATTTGGCCAGAAGGTCACAGTGGGAAGCAGCAAATCGGAAGCCCTATTGCTAAGGAAAAACTGATGACAATTTCAGGCAAACTAGTCTTCCAAATAAGGCTATCTGAGGAAGTTCAGGAGCCTTGACGACCCAGATTAAAAGAAACCAACAGACAGTAATCTAGCCAGATTTTTCTGGAACAATTTACTCATCAAGAAATTATCTTAACAGGATTTAGAGCCCACTGAATGGTTCTCAAACTTTTAGGCTCCCAACATTGCTGAGTAAGGATATGGTCATCTATTAAACACGTACTATTTGCCAGGCACTATTCTAGGTGCTTTAGTTAAGTTCTCATTTAACCCTCAGTTAGCCCTATGATGCAGGCACTATCATCCCCATTTTACAAGTAAGAAAACCAGGACTCAAAGAGAGAAATAAATGGCAGAGATAGGATTTAAACTGAGGCTGCTCTAGATATAGAGCCTGGGCACCAAGAACCCAAACAAACCCCCTACTTTTGTTTACTCAACCGAAAAGAAAAATCTTTCAATTATATAGGAAAAATGTTTTGTGTGAAAATATCACAAATTCATATTATATGTAAAAATTTAGTTCATGCCAGAACAAAGACATTATAATATTATAAGTGTTAGTAAAGAACACAGCTGTCATATCACACGAAGGACCCTGTGGTGGTTTGGAAGTATGTACCCCAGAAAAACATGTTCTGAAACATAAGCCATTCCTGTGGGCCTGAACTCTTGTAAATAAGACCTTTTGATGAGGTTACTTCAGTTAAGGTATGGCCCAGTTGAATCACAATAGGTCTTAATCCTATTACTGACGGCCTTATAGGGAAGGTCACAGGGAAGAGTATGCCAGAGGGAGCAGCCAGAAGCTGAATGTCAACAGAACCTGGAAGAGAAGGTAGAGGCCACCATGTGCATTGCCATGTGACAGAGGAGCCATGGACCAAGGATAGCAGGTAGCCAGCCCCAGAATGTCATCTTCTAGGAGAAAGCATCACCTTGATGACACCTGGATTGTGGATTTCTCCTACCCACAAAACTGTGAGTCAGTAAATTCCCATTGTTCAAGCCAACCCATTGCATGTATTTACTTTAGCAGTGAGGAAACTAAAACAGACCGTCTCAGTTAACCAGTTGGTTATAAACAAAACACACTCTGGTCTAGTTCTTTTAACTATAGTTAAATACACCATGACAGCTGAGCAGAAGATAGTGGGTTATTATCCATGTGTCAGGTTGATATATCCCATATTTCCTTAAAGATCTGGAGTTCAATATTTACTTTTCAAAAATCACTGGCTTCACAGGTATAATAAGAGCTTGATCATCAAGTGCATATGTCACCAGTGTTTACAATGAAAGATTTAAGTTCAGAAATCACAATTAGGAATTTTATAGTCATAAAGTAAGAAAGACAAACTACTAAGGCTTAACAACTCCAGCTGCCCCTGGAAATGAGCCATTAATGCAGAATGTGATATGTATTAATGATATTCTCCAAACTTACAGTTTTGTCCTTCATTCTGATGTAGCTAAAATATTTTTGGTAGTGCAGAGGAATCCCATCTTCCAAAGTTAAAGCAACTTAAGTGGCTAAAAAAAGCACTTCTTAAGTGTATATCTGCATAACTTAACTGTAGGTAGATATACCTACATTAACTGTATAAAAAGAAATATAGTTGCATAACCCTAAAACTCTAGGAGAAATAAGGGAAAAGTCGATTTTTATATATACCTTGGTGGTAAATAAAAGCCCAGACTCTCAAGTAAAATTCTCCAAAAAAAAAACCACGCAAAAAAAACAAAACTATGACAGCCCCAAAGAGCCAAAAATGCAGGTAATAGGGCCAAAAGAAGAAAATTTCTATAGAAGGATAAAGTATGAATCCAGAATCCAGAAAGACTCTAAATAGCCTGTTACTTCCCAGACCATCCTAGAAGAAAAATTAGGCACTTTAGTAAAGCTCGTGTTATGCTACTGCCCTATATACCTCCATTACCTGTATAAAATGAAATATATTATTTTATATAACTTCCACACTAAAATTAGGAGAGCAAAAAACTTACAGCATCAAAACATCTTCTTCAGAATAAATTCCAGTGATGACCCGCCCTTTTAGGTAGTTTCCTGCTTCAATGAAGTTTTCTTTTGCTATAAAGACAAGAATAAAAATTGAATGATTTTAAATTGTGTGTGCTATTCAATTAATATATAGATTTATAATTAGTAGTACTTTATCATTAATTCAATACAAAGATAAATATTTAAATGCAGACATCTTTTTAAATTTAGTGGTTCTAAAATCTTTTATACATTTTTAATGACATTTCTTGATTACTACAGAAATGTTAATTGATGTAACTGTTTCACTAAATAAATGTACTCTGTGATTTGTAAGATTTATATTCAGTTATATTCAGTTACTGAATAAATATTTGTTGCTTTAAAATTTACTACAAAGGCAGGGTAAATGAAGACAGATGTTCTACATATAACCTGGAAAGAAAGGCATGTGAAATTATTATATACACTATAACTGCAATATCTAAAACTGCCCATATGCATAAAAAACAGAAGAGTAGAAATTCGAGTCCTCTGTGTCTGTGTTAGGGTTGTACAATTGTGAGGAATTTGTATCTTCTTTTTTTATTGCCCATATTTTCTGTAATATGTTATTACTTGTGAACATTAATTTGCATATATCTTTTCTCATTAGAATATGCATATTCAAGATAAAACCTATTACTGTTTTTATCTTTCTGAATACATTTTCATAAATATTAACATATTCTGTATCAAACATATGATTATCTTATAACCAAAAAACAAGCTTGAGTGAAATATCTGTAGACTAATAAGAAAGAGCAGAAGGTGAACTTAGAGGTAAATGATCCATTTTTGCCAAGTAAAAGTTAAATGACACCTCAACTTGCAGTAGAAAGAGTTTCATAGCAGTTCAAGTAGAAAAATGTTGATGGAAAAACAGAGTCATGAAGCACCTAGTAGTGTAGGCATCCTGAATCCAAAAGATCTGTCCCTTAGCAGTCTGTACTCTGTGTGAGCATCAACAGGGTCAATGTCAGGTTACTCAAGAATTTTTTTCGTAAAAACGGTACATACATTCCACAAGATTATTCCAAAAGATTGATATACACTGTCTATGGTAAAGAAGCATACTTATCAGGGTATCACAATCAGCCAGGAGGCAGCACTGAAAGCTCATCTGTAGTCATGAATCTAATCAGACACCAGTAAGAATTCAAGTATTTTACTTAACCTTTGTTACACTAAAGTGGAAAATATTTACAAGATAATTGAGCAACTAAAAGGACTGGGTGTCTATATTTTCATTTCTAAGAGAAAACAGAACTAAATTCTGATTAATATTGATGATTATTTTTTAAAGCAATGACATACTGGAATCTGTGTCAACTGCTGCTTTTCTGTTTTGATAAGTAACAGTGAGAAATACACTAATATCCCCATATAATTTCCTCATACAGAAGCCTCTCAACTCATAAAGCTGGTTAAAGGTAATCCTAAGCGAATTGTGGGGAGGAAGAGTTTAAGACTGTAGGCTTCAGATGTATTTTCTTTATCTATATATTGGAGTGTAAAATTTCCCCTGAAGCTTTAAGACCAAGCATATTCTTCTCCTCCTTGGTAAAAATTGTATATATATCAGAATATATGGCAACCCCAAATATAAGGAAATAAATATTTAAATTCAAGATACAGAAAAAGGGTTTTTTGACCACTATAATTATATTTGGGTTGTAGGTATAATAGTTGTAGATATAGTTATAATACTTAAGTTATTTAACTATACATTATAATTGCCTAAAATATAAATTATGCATTAATTTAGCAAAATTGCTTTTTCCCCACTGTCATGTTTTAGTGAATAATTACATTTTTATATATATACACACACATACATATACATATATACATATATATATATATATCCCAGCTCTGTCAGCTGAGAGGGTTGGAAGAACTCCCCAATAACAATAAGCATGCCTAGTGCTGAGATCTTGGTTTCTAAATTCAATTCTCCACTAAATGGAAGCTGTACTTCTTGGAGAAATGGCTGATTCCAAGGATGGGACTGGAAACATTTTGTGACAAAAATTAGGGCATACTCAAAGAATGATGCAGACATGCCAAAAAGACATAGGAATCAGATTGAAGGCACTACCATTGGCCAAATCTTGGACAATTTTAGGAAACTGAATAATGATAGTAACCAATTAGAGAACCCACAGAATAAAATAAGAATTTGACACCATAGTGATAGTGATAAACTAACAAACAAGGAGAAGGGAACGTTCTTTCCTACAGTAGTATGCCAACCAATAAATGCAGAAGAAATGATGGAGTTAGAAAGTTTCCATTTGGCAACCAACACAGTAATAATTGCTTCAGGAAATGGATTCTAAAACTATAGTGCAAAAGTATGATGAGAAACTGGACATTTTACAAAGTTTTAATATCCTTTAATTATAAAAGACAGTAACTTTCCAGTAGAGAGACTCGGTGAACACACCTTAGCCAAATGATCAAGGTTAACATCAACACTAAAGAAAAAAATGAGCATCCTGTGCATCCTGGTATGACTCCCTGAAAAGAACACATCATCACTTCTGTGGCTCTCACCAAAAATGCATAACCTGAATCTAATCATGAGGAAACATACAAACCCACACTGAAGAACATTCTACAATAACTGACCTGTACTCTCTTAAAACATCAATTACAAGAGATGTAAGGGTATAATTGAATGCAATATGTGATTCTGGATTTTCTTTTGCTGTTGGTACAACTGGCAAAATCTGAATAACGTCTGTAGATTAGATAATAGTATTATACTGATGTTTGTTTTATGAGTTTGATAACTGTAGTGTTGTTTTGTAAGAGAATTTTCTCATTTTGTATTAATCACATACTTAAATCTTCGGGACATCATGTCTGCAACTAATATTGAAATTATTTTTTTAAAATGTGCACAAATAGAGAAAAAATAGGTAAAGCAAATGTGGTAAAAGGTTAACATAAGGATTTTTAGTGAAAAGTATATGGGAAGTCTTTGTGCTGAAATTTTTCTGTACATCTGAAATCATGTCAAAATAAAAAGTTAAAAGAAAAACAATTGACATTTAAAAAGAAAATAATTGCAACAAATTCTTCATATGCACTTTTGATATCAGTGTCATTATCTCCAGACTCACCATTTGAGCCATGTTTTTCCAAATCTGATCAGTATTGCAGATACAGTATTTCTGAACTCGTATAAGACCCTGACAATGGAACTGTTTCCCCAAACTACATATATTCATTTTCATAATATTAGAACAGCTGGTTTTCTGTTTATTCATTGTTGTATCCTGCTTTTAAAAAATGATCTTTAAAATAATAATCATTGTAGGTCTGTGGTTAAAACTACAGTGTTGGGAATGTTCTTTTGGCAAATATGGTAGGGGAGGGTTACTGGTGCAGGGCATTGAGGGTAGGGGGATATATGGGATATGGTGCACTTGGGCATGCTTCTACGGAATAAGAAAATGTTCATCTTGTCATAGTGTATCTCAGTGGATGGAGACCCATACAACAAACAACAAAATATTAAACTCCCATCCTAGGGAGTCCTACTGTGTTCTCAATTAGAGGGGCAAGAATCTCTCGAGAACATAGGCAGTAACTAATAAAACAAAATCAACCAATATGTAAAGCCCTCAATATTAATGCATGTAACTATGAATCTTATTCTTCAAAATTTGAAACACAGGGATTACCACAGGTTCTGAGGGGAAGGGGAGGGAAGAATAGATGGAACATAGGGCATTTTTAAGGCTTTGGAATTGTTCTGCATGATCTTGCAATGATGGATACAGGCCATTATAAATTTTGTCAAAACCTATAAAAGTCTACAGTGCAAAATGTAAACCATAATGTAAACTATTGACAATGGTCAGTAGCATGTGTCAATATCTGTTCATCAATTGTAACAAATGTACCATACTCATATAAGATTATTAATAGGGAAAAATGTGAGAAGGGGAGGGGTTGGGGTATAGGGGAATTCCCTATATCTTCTATGTGATTTTTCTGTCACCTAAAGCTTCTTTGAAAATAAAGCAAAAAAAAATAATAATAAGACATTGGTGGAACATATAGAAGAAATTATCTTTGTACATAAAAGGTTACATATCTTACGGTGATGAAAGACACAATGAAAAAAATTTATTTTTATTTTTTTTCTTTTTTGTATTTTGTTATTCTTATTATTATTTTTTATTTTTGGCTTTGCTTATGGGGAGGTTTTAGATTGCAGATGGGTCACAACTGTGGCAGGGAAGGATCACTGGTGTGGGGTGTTGGTGATAGGGGATGTGTGGAGAGGGGTCCACCTGGGCATGACTTTATGGAATATGAATATGTTCAAGTGGTCATGGGGTGTTGTCTCAGCAGGCGGAGACACACAATAACCAAAAGAATACTGAATTCCCATTCTGGGAAGTCCTGCTACACTCTCTAAGAGAATGGCAAGAATACCTAGAGTACATGGGTAATGCCTACCAAAGTAGGACAGACCAATACACCAGGCCCTTGACATTGATGGTTATACTTATGAACCTTGTTCATGTGAAATTGAAACTTAGCCTAGTATTATATATTGCCTAAGAATTACCTCCTGAAAGCCTTCTTGTTGCTCAAATGTGGCCTCTGTCTAAGCCAAACTCAGCAAATAAACTCACTACCTTCCCCCTCGGCATGGAACATGACTCCCAGGGATAAGCCTCCCTGGCACCAAGGGATTATTACCAAGTGCCAATTAGCGATGCATTTGGATAAAGACCTTGACCAAAAGGGGGAAATATTATATACAAATGAATTTTTATGGCTAAGAGATTTCAAAGCAAGTCGGGAGGTCATTCCAGAGGTTACACTTATGCATGTCTCAGGAGGATCTCATTGACTGCCACAGTAAACAGTGCCTCAAACAGGGGAACTCCTCTTGGAAAGCAGATGTGGCTCAAGTGATTGGGCTCCCACCTACCACATGGGAGGTCCTGGGTTCGGTTCCTGTGCTTCCTGGAGAGGACAAGCAGGACAGCAAGCTGGCGTGACAGGCAGGCATGGTGAGCTGACGCAACAAGATGACACAACAAGGAGACACAAAGAGGAAAAACAATGAGAAACACAAAAAAGCAGGAAACTGAGGTGGCTCAAGAGACTGAGTGCCTCTCTCCCACATGGGAGGTCCCAGGTTCAGTTCCTGGTGTCTCCTAAAGAGAAGAGGAGCAGACACAGAGAGCACACAGCAAATGGACACAGAGCACAGAGAGTAAGTGCAAAACAACAAGGGAAGAGGATAAATAAATCTTATAAAAAAAAAAAAAAAGTGGAGCTCTTGAGGGCTCTAGAGATATCTAGACACTACACGAAGGGCAGACAATCTCAGGAATTTGGCACCCTGTCAGTGGGCCTTACCTTGGAATATATGTTCCCCAATGTAACAGAGTTAGACTAATTTATAATTTCCCTACACGTGGCTCTTCTGCCCCTTTTATTTGAACCTATAATTAGCAATATACTTGTTAAATATATGTCCCAGAGACTTAAATCTTCAGTCTGCTCATATGCCAGTTGAGCCCTAAATCTCAGCAGAGTTGCAACATCTACTCTCCAGTTCACTGGACTCACCCAGGACAACTAACAAAAGGATGATGATGGACCCATCTCAAAAAAACAGAGTATCTACAACTGCAAGCAAGACAGTTCCATCCATTTTCCCCATGTGATCTAAGCCTCTCTCAATCAGAAACAGAGCGGGCATCACCATCTTAAAATCATCAAGATTGAGGGATGAACAAACATAAAGGAGAAATGCAACTATGGACTAAAGTAACTTATTATTGTTCTAGTAATGGAAGAACTTGTAACATTGATATAAAGACAATGGTACCAGAGGTTCTGAGGGGAAGGAAAGGGAAGATGTATAACATGGGGTATTTTGAGGGTACTGGAATTGTTCTGAATGGCATTACAATGACGGATACAGGCCATTATACATTTTGTCAAAACCTATAAAAACATATGATGCAAAATGTAAACTATAATATAAACTATAGACCATGGTTAGTGCAATGTTTCAACATGTGTTCATCAACTGTAACAAATGTACCACACTAATGAAAGATGTTCTTAATGGGGAAAAGTGTGGGAAGGGAAAGGAGTGGGGTACATGGGAATCCCCCTATATTTTCAATGTAACATTTACGTAATCTAAAGCTTCTTTAAAAATAAAATTTTTTTAGAAGTAAGAAGGAGAGAAAACAAAATCTTTAAATGGCTTGTTTATGATTTTGAAAATATGCCCCCAGAGGAAAAATGATTAAGTCAGTTTTAAATTTTTGCCCCCTTTTCTCTGATTCCTTTAAGTGGCCTCTCTTTGCACCAAAGCCAGAGCTGAATGGGTAAGTTAATGACTTCCCAAACATTATGAAGTTCAAAATTTAGTAATAAAGAGTATATCACAAAAAGAAATGTTTTGTAAGGACTTGATTATAATGAGACACTTTTTCTTAGGAAAATTCTGAGGAAAAAATTATTTAAAAAGCCATTCAGAACAATTCCAGTACCCTCAAAATACCGCATGTTACATCTATTCTTCCCTTTCCTTCCCTTCAGAACCTCTGGTGAGGACTGCCTTTATATCAATGTTACAAGTTCTTCCATTGCTAGAATAATAACAAGTCTATTTTAGTCCACAGTTGCATTCCTCCTTTATGTTTGTTCATTCCTCAATCTTGAGGATTTTAAGATGGTGATGCCCACTCTTTTTCTGACTGAGAGAGGCTTAGATCACATGGGAAATATGGATGGAACTGTCTTGCATACCTATTTGGCTTAGAGAGATAACATGGTATCTGGCACTCTTTTTTAACATAATAACATTTCATCTACACTGACAATTTGCTGAAGAAAATAACCCCCCTCCTTGATCTCTGCAAGGATACTAGGGGATTTCTTAGCAGTCTCATTATTTGCACTCAGAGCTTGGCCACACACAGTGATGTGCATATTCAAATGGCCCTGACAACTATGGAAACATCCTTGCTTTCAGACAAAAGTTTCAACAGCACTTTCACCAGAATTAGCTTTTAAATCATCAAACTCTTTTGCTTCTTCTGAATTAAAATTAGTCCAAAAATCTCTGCTGTGGGAGCTAATTCCTAAGGAGCACACTAAAAGCATATTACTTACTACCCCTCTCTTCTTGCTTTACTTTTGCTAATTGTCTACTGCATTGGCATGGCATATTTCACATTTTGCAGATTTTTTTTCTACTATCAAATGAACGCCCCCATATGGAACATTTTCTCACCCCCAATTGCTTTTGACTCTCCCTTTGTTTTCACCATAATAATATACCCCTTTTAGTGGCATAGTCTATACACTCATTATTTTTGCACTTACTAGAGTCTGGAAACATACTGTAAAATAAGAAACAATGCATACTGAAGACTAAAATTACTAGGAATGATTACTAATGCCATCTGTTGGTGGTGGACAGAGTTGGCTGACCTTTGGTCTCAAAGGAACATAGCTTTTAAAGAAAATAGAGAGTTTCTGTAGATAATATAATTTTTTATTTCCAAAACCACAGAGCCCACTCTTTTAACTAATCAAAATTTTCAGTTAATCAAGTTAATTTACAACACATAACTCTCCCTTCAGTTCTCATTCTGTACTTACTTCTGTCTATGACCTCAAATAAGGCAACATTTGAAATAAACTACACTGAGGTTCTGAAAATTTAGGGGAAAAAAAGAGGCAAGAAAAGAAAGAGGGAGCAGACCACCAAAGCGAACAATAGATACTTCATTTCATATGAAACTTTGAAACCTTAAAATATTCTCAAACACACAATTAAGTATTGCATAAAAATACAATTTTATATCACTGAATTGTATACTTGAAATTGGTTAAAACAGGAAATTTTGAGTTGTATCTATTTTACCACACTAAAAAGTTTTAAAAATAAATTTTATTTTAAATACTCTAAGTGTTAAATATAAATAATTTTCAATTTGTAGTAAAGGCTCCAAAGCTTTACCAATAATAATACATGTCTATTTGGCTTAGAGAGTTAACTATGAAAATACATGTGTAAAATGATTATTCATGGAAAACTGACAGCGCTTTTTGCCATCAGGCTACTCAAATTGTAAAATACACTAATTTAGTGTGTGGAATTTGGGTCTCTTTCATATTAGCACTAAACTGACTATACCATTCATGCACAAGGTCTACCCTATTTTATATATGCTCTTCTGTAATCTATTTTTGTTTTTGTTTTTCATATTTTTTCTTTTCTTTCCTTTTTTTTTTTTTTACCAGAGGGGATTCTCTTCTGGTTGGCTTGCCTTAATAACAAGGTCTCCAAGAGAGATGCCTAAGAAAGAAGCACAGCGAAGAAGAAGAAAAATAAGGAATACAAAGGTATACAAAAACAGCTTTTATCTTAATTTTAAAATTTATGGATTTCTAAATTATGAATATGATGCCAAAGAACTGCACTTATGTTAAAAAGCAAAGTTTATTCTTTCAGTCAACTTAGCACCTACCATGTGCCAGGCAATATTCTTATCACTGGGAAAGAAAGATGAACAAGGAACAAAGGTCCCTGCTCCCACAAAGTATACATTCTAGTTAACAGAGACAGACCTTAAACAGGTATACAAATAATGAGCATGGTAATTTCATATCATGACTGAATTATGAAAGACATTAAAATAGGATAAATAGAATACTGCATATGGTGTTAAGTAGTTTTATGTTATGAAAGAACATAAATCTTTAACACATCAAACTACATTTGATTTGTATTTTTTTTGTTGTTGATTTTCTTCTTTACCCTTCAAACTTAACCAGAGATCCAGCATGTGACCCATTGGTCTAAGATTCTTGGTCAAAAACAAAACAAAACAAAACAAAAATAAAACCCTTTATCAAATTGATAAACACAAACTGTAAGTATCTAAAGCCCTGCCAGGAAGAAATTTGAGAAGTTTGATCCTAACACAATGGAAGTTAACATCACTTGTCTCAAATAGGACATGAGAAATTATAGGAAGAAAGTTTTAACTGATTATTTAAATTACAGGAAGGACAGGTGAGTTTCCACTACATAGTCAGTCATTGTTACAAAATTAATGTCATCTAGTCAATGCACATGTGGATTTCATATTATGCAGCCTACCACTCAAAGACTAAAGATGATTTTAACTTTAAGTTGTTTATGTCTAATGTGTGGCCTTCAACTTTCAAATGATCTCTGTTTCAAATCTCTATAGTCCTACTTTCCAAAGTGAAGATCCCCAACTTCATTTAACAGTTTTTTAGTGTTGTAAGCTAAACAAATGAACTTAAAAATCTGCCTTTATTTTTTTTTTCTTCCTTTCATTAGGCACTGGATCTTTAGTTAAAATTTCTTTATCTGCTAGTTTTAAATAAATAGAGTAACTGGGCAGCATAGATAACTAAACTAAAATTCTCAGTTAACTGGAAGAATGTGGGTTTATAAAGTCCAGAGACACTTTACCTGGGAGTCTGGGAACTTCTTAAAATTGTATGCAAATTTTGTTTTAGTGTGCTTGTGTACATTTTGGAAGCTCTTTCCCTAGATTTTCAGAGGAGTGTAAGGTCTCTCCTGCCAAAATTCAGTCTGTACTTAGGAGATTACTCTTTATTTCACTCACTTAGAATGTGAGAATCATTTTACTGATGCTCCAATACTTTTCCTTAAAAGAAGGAAATGAAAATGAATACACTAATAAATAAAAGCTAATATTAAAATTTTCTCCCAAAGAAAATTTTCCTTAAGAGCATTTTTATTCTTCCTTACACTAACCTAAGATAAAATTCACTCAAATTTTTTACTTTTAGAAATTTCCACCAATTGTATATATTTTTAAAAAATGAAAAATGCCTTTGACAAGAGGCATTTGGCAATCATTGAACTCTTATATATTTAAGAAGGACTACCAAAAAAAAGCCTAAAAGAGCTGACTATAAGTTATCAGGTCACTTATTGACTAAAACTGGTAATTAAGAGCAGTTTTCCCCATTTTCAATCAGCATTTAGTATATCAGTAAATTAAAAGAAACTTTTCTTCCAAACTACAAATTTTGTACTCAATTTAAAATTATTACTAGTATGATTTATTAGGGAAATATTTTAAAGCAATTGATTATTCTTTGAAAGAATTCTTTATTCAGGAATGTTATACCATAATATATAGTAATAAGAAAGAGAAACCATATCCATAGACTTAAAAAAAACTTCCCCACAAGGTACTTCAAATTTCCTATTACAGAGTAATTAATTGCTAAGATGTAACTCTTGAAAGATGTATGCTGCTGAATCAATGAGTTTTCTCAGAAGAGATTCTGATTAAGTAGAGAATTTAAGGTTTATAACAGAAAATAATTTCCTAGTCTAATATCTAGGTGAAGTCAAAACCAATTCTGTTACATGAAATCTGTTGCTAAAAAAGTAATTTGCTTTTTTTTTTTTTTTTTTTTAATGAACAAGAGCTAGAACTAAGTTTGAGAACTAATGATTTAGGTTTACAGATTTCCTTTTGCCCAAAATCAGAGAGAAATTTGTATTCTAGGTACTTAGCTGGAACTTAGCTTACTGTGAAGCTCTTACTAAGAGCCCTGTGATATGTGAAAGGCACCATTCTGGGTGCTGGGAAAACATCAGTGAACAAAAGAACCAAACATTTCTGCCCTCATGGAACTCATATTTGTCTTCAAACCATTGGACTCTATATAATAACAAATCAATATTTGATAGAAAATAAGTACTCAGATGTTAGTAGTTAGCTTTTATTGGTAAAAAAAGAAAAAAAAAAAACAAATTTATATAGGAATGTTAAAGAATTCATAATAGCCTCTTATCATTATACATTTTCTCAGTCAATAGATGTTGGAAGTCCAGATACTATTTTCTGAGAGAGAAAGGAAGGAGGGAGGGAGGGAGGGAGACTAATATCTGACTGAAAAGGTTGAGAACAATCAATCCGGGAAGCGGGTGTGGCTCAATCGATAGAGCTCCGGTTTACCATATGGGAGGCCCCCGGGTTCGCTTCCCGGGGAGTCCTTGTGAGGGCAGGCCGGCCCGCGCGGCGCGGTGGGCTGATGCAGCAAGACCTCACAGCAAGGGGGAGATAAGCAGACACAGAAAAAACACACAGCAAATGGACACTGCAAACACAAGCAGCAGGGGGGGGGGTAAATAAATAAATAAATCTTAAAAACAAAACAAAACAATCAATCCACTGAAAAAATAAAAATGCATAATAACTAGGCTATATCATTCTGGCATACCAGAACTACCTTTAACTATATTCTAACATTACGCTTTTGACTTTTGTTGAGAAATAACTATATGTAAGTTTAATCTTCATTTTTATATAAATGTGATCAAATACACTGTACCTTATTTTTATTTCCCCATTTAAAAACTATATGAGTTTCTGGCTCCTGCTTGCCTAGCGTGGGCTGCTTTGCAGGGCCCAGTGTGGCTCACGTGCTGTGTGTGGGCAGTTCAGCGGCGCTTGGACGGTGTGAGTAGGCTTCTTCCGGGGCAGAAAGGGATTGGCCTGGGCTAAAGCATCTAAGGACTCTAGGATGCTGCAGGCCAACAGTCCCCACTGGAGAAAAAGATCTTGAACCTGGGTGGCATACATACAACCGCAGCAAGAAGACTGATAACAAGGAAATATCAAGAGGAGGATAAAACACTCTGTAGGGAGCAGGCGCTTTCTCTTGATTACTGGCTTGCCAAAGCAGAGTCTTATTATAATAAAAGAACAGTGGAAATGATGAAAGAACAAAAGTAAGGCAGTGAAATTAAGGAGAAAATACAGGAGAAAACAATCCAAGGCATAGAGAGACAAAAACAGTACTATTTAGTACCTGACAGAGAGCTGAAACAGAGAGAGGAACGTACATCGAGCAGGCCAGGCCAGAGAGCTTAGGACTAAAACATCCAGGCAAGTCAGAGTCTCCAGTGAAATGACGCTACCGAAAATTATGCCAGCAGAGCATGGCATCCAGAAAGCACAGAAAAGAATGCAAGTAAACAAGAGGGAACAGATGCAGATTAAAGATCACCAGCAATGCATGATTTGAGGGAGAGAACTTATAAAGTGAAATACTCAAGGAAAGGCTATTGGGGAGACAGCAGAGCCTGCCCCCTACACAGGAGAAGCAGGAGAAAGTAAAGAAAGAGGTGAAGGAGTTTGAGAGGGTTACTGTATATCCCCTTTTCCAGCCATACCACAGAAGTCAGATTAAAGTGAATATGCTTATGGAAAAGTCTCAGAATAGAGAGGAAGAGAATATAATTGTCAAACCATATCCAAGAAAATTCTTGACTATGCCACCTTTTTTGAGAAGTCAAATAGGAAAAATAAAAGATTAGTAAAGTTTCCATGGTTGTACCATAAAAAAAAACTATATGAAAAATTTCTCTCAGCATTTACAGTTAGGAGTTTTCTCTATGGATGGATCAGCATCATAACTTGTATGTTGCCTTTTATTATTTAATGATAACAAGATGGTAAACATTTTATCTTTCTGTTTGTGTTTGCTACCAGATAGCTTAGGGCTAAATTTTATGATCAACTAATTATCTCCTACTCTTTTATGGCTTGACTCTTATCCTGGTTTTAATGATTTTATTGTACTTATGCCTTTTATTATCTGAACACTTAAATTTTTTTGGCAGGAGGCCAAGTGCAAATAAAAATTAACTTCAGGGCACCAAGCCCCTAAGGTAGCTAGAAATCAAAGTCAAGAGTGTGAGAAAAAATATTAGAAAGGGAAAAGATGGAGGAGTAAAACACAGACTCACTCATTTTACAACTTTTCATAATGACTGCACACATTAAAAAGCTATGTCCTTGGAGTTGCTGGTCAACCAAGATAGCACTGTGTGATGCACCAATGTGCCATTCCCCCAAAGAATGTTTGAACAACTAGCAAAATCTCACAGACCCATCTTCCTCAGGACTCTAGAAAATAGTTAAAGGGTTGCAGTAATTGGGCAAGTGCTGAATCAAGAAAACACAGATTTTTAAAAAGGTAGGAGAAAGTTTTAGCATTCTTGCTGACCCTTCTCCTATCCCCAGTGAGGTATGCTTCTATTATGGATCCTTGGCCCTGTTCCAGAGGGAAGAGAGTAACCCCTTTGTGCACACTGCAGTGACTGTATATCAGTGTCAGTCTATCTGGTGGCAGCCTAAAAGACTGAACCAGGAAATTTGTTAATGGCTCATCCTCCCAGAACTTGCCCTGCAGGCCAAAGTGGCTTACAGACAGTTAAAGCAGCATAAGAATCAATTAAGGCAAAGCAACCTAGGGCAAAGGACTATCTGCTTTAAATCATACAATAGAGTATTGGTGATGGGTAGAAAGAATTTCATAGGCAGTAGAGGGGGCATTCAAATTCTGCTAAACTAGGGAATTCCTAAGGCTACAAAGAAGCATAAGCCCAAGACAAGACACAGGCACAGAAAAGACAGAGAGGACCCTGCACTTCACATTCACCTAAGGCTGATCTTCTTGATAGGAAGGTTAAACTCTGAGAGCACCAACAAATGGAAAGCACCATCCAATGAGGAGCCAATTTGCAAAGACTATGAAAGATGTTTTTTGCTTTGGTTTATTTGTTTTTGTTAGCTCTTAGCTAACGAAACAGTCAAGGAAACCTCAGTCATTTAAGTTTCTGGATATAAACTTAAGGAACAGACAAGTAGGAAATAAATCACAGAGTTAATACTTTAAAATATTAAAGTATACAGTGAGCAGCAAAAGATTACAAGATAAACAGGAAATGATAATGCATCCGAAGATAAAAATCCAGAAACCATTAAAAAGGAAGACCAGACTTTGGACATATGGGGAAAATATTAAAAAGAGATCCAAAATAGGCTCAAGAGTTAGTGGAAAACACATAGAAACAACTAAAGGGTATCAGGAAAACAATGAATGAATACTTTGAGACTCTTAATACACGGATAGAAATTTTAAAAAGGAATCAAATACAGGAATTGAAGACAATGAAACTAAAAAGAGAGATTCTTTAGAGGGTTTCAAGAGCAGATTGGAGATGGCAGAAGAAAAAAATCAGTGAACTGGAAAGACAAAACAATGGAAATGATTCAGACTGAGGAGCAAAAAGAAAAAAGTGGACATAAATAAAATGAAAAATCAAAGAAAAGACATTACTATAGACACCACAAAAATTAAAAGGATTATAAGAGGATACTATGAACAACTGTAAGCCCACAAATTAGATAAACTAGATGAAATGGACAAATTCTTTTAAACACACAAACTACCTACACTGACTGAAGAAGATCTCAATAGACCAATAACAAGAGTCATCGAAAACCTCCCAACAAAGAAAAGTTCAGTATTAGATGGTTTCATAGGAAAATTTTACCAAACAGTCCAAGAAGAAATAATGCCCGTATTGCTTGAAATCTTCCAAAAAACACTGAAGAGGAGGGAACATTTCCTAACTCATTCTATGAGGCCAATGTTCACCAAAATACCAAAGCCAGATAAAGATACAAGGAAAAAAAAGAAAATTATATATCAATATCTCTTACGATATTACAAAAATCCTCAAAGTACCATAAAACTGAATCCAACAGTACATTAAAAGAATTATACACCATGAACAAGTGGGATTAATCCAAGGTAGGCAAAGGTGATTCAATATAAGAAAATCATTTCCTGTAAAACAACACATAATAGAATAAAGGGAAAAAAACACATGATCATCCCAATGCAAAAAAGGCATATGACAAAATCCTGCACCACTTCTCGATAAAAATACTTAGAAAACTAGGAATATAAGGAAACTTCTCAACATCTAAAGGGCATATGTGAAAAACTCACAGCTAATATCATACTCAATGGTGAAACTAAAATCATTCCCCCTAAGATCAAGAACATGCCACAGATACCCACTGTCACCACTGTTGTTCAATACTGCACTGTACTACTTACTAGCCAGAGCAGTAAGGCAAGAAAAAGAAAAAACAAAGGCATCTAAATAGGATGGGAAAATGTAAAACTTTCCCAATATTCAGATAACACGATCCTATATACAGAAAATCCTGAAAAATCCATAACAAAGCTCCTATAGTTAATAAATGAATTCAGCAAAGTAGCAGAGTACATGATCAATACTCAAAAATCAGTAATGTTTCTATACATTAGTAATGAACAATAGGAAGAAGAAATAAAAAAAAAGTTCCATTTACAATAGCAACTAAAAGAATCAAATATTTAGGAATAAATCTAACCAAGGATGTAAAGGACTTGTACACATGAAACTAAACAACATTGTTAGCACAAATCAAACATTCAAATAAATGAAGGACATTCCATGTTCATGGACTGGAAAACATAATATTGGTAAGATGTCAAATCTACCCAAAACGATTTACAGATTCTTCACATCCCAAACAAAATTCTAACAGCCTTCCTTGCAGAAATGGAAAAGCCAATCACCAAATTTATATGGAAGGATAAGGGACACAAAATAGCAAAAGCTATCTTGAAAAAGAACAAAGTTGGAAGACTCACACTTCCTGATTGTAAAATGTATTATGAAGCTACAGTAATCAAACCAGTGTGCTACTGACACAAGGACAGATATACAGATCAATGGGATTGAACTGAGAGCTTAAAAATTAACCATCAAAAATAAAAATTAAGAAAAGAAATTAACCATCAAATCGATACCCAACTGATTTTTGCCAAGGATTCCAAGTCCACTCAAAGAATAACAATAATCTCTTCAACATTTGGAACTAGGAAAATGGGATATCCATAATGCAAAAAAATGAAGGTGTAGAATTACTTCACACCATATACAAAAATTAACTCAAAATGGATCAAAGACCTAAATATAAGAACCAGGACTATTAAACTCCAAGAAGAAAACATAGGAAAGCACCTTCAGGACCTTTTGTTAGGCAATGGCTTCTTAGATTTTACACCAAAAGCACAAGTAATAATAGAAAATAATAGATAAATGGGACTTCATCAAAATTTAAAAAATTTGTGCATCAAAGGCATTCATGAAAATAAAAAGACAACCTACAGAATGGAAGAAAATATTTGGAAACTACATATCTGATAAGGGTTTAATATCCAGACCATATAAAGAAATCCTATAACTCAAAAACAAAAATACTAACAACTCAATTTAAAAATGGGCAAAAGACTTGAAGAGACATTTCTCCAAAGAAGATATACAAATGGCGAAAAAGTACATTAAAAGATGCTCAACATCATTAGCCATTAGGGACATGCAACTCAAAACCACAATCATCCCAATGCAAAAAAGGCATATGACAAAAAAGGCATATGAGATACCATATAGTAGTAATAGCTACTATTAAAAAATGGAAAGTAAGTGTTGGAAACAATGTGGAGAAATTACTGATGGTAATGTAAATGGTTGCACCTTTACATTAAACATGAAAACAGTTCAGCAGTTCCTCACAAAGTTAAGTGTAGAATTATCATATAACTTGGTAATCCCACTTCTAGGTATTCACCCAAAAGTATTGAGAGCAGGGACTAGAACAGATATTTGCACACCTATGTTCACAGCAGCATGATGCATAATTATCAAGAGATGAAAGCAACTCAAAAGTCTATCCACAGATGAAGGGATAAACAAAATGTGTTATATACATATGATAGACTATTATTTCACTCTAAAAAGGAATGAAGTTCTGATACATGCAACAACACTGATGAACCTTGAAGACATCATGCTGAATGAAATAAGCCAGACACAAAAGGACAAATATTATATGATCTCACTGATATAAAATAATTAGAATAAGCAAATATTTAAGAGCTATAAACTAAAATATAGGTTTCCAGGAGCTGGGGTGGGGGTAGGGGATGGGGCATTAATCTTTAATGGTACAGAAGTTCTGTTTTGGGTGTTAGAAAAGTTTTGGTAATGGATGGTGTAGATTAGTTGCACAATATTGTGAATGTAATTAACACCACCGAGTTATATATTTGAATATGGTTAAAAGGGGAAATTTTAGGTTGCATATATTGTACTAGAATAAAAATTAAAAAACAAACTATAGGACTATACAACACAAGCAGTGAACCTTAATGTAAAGTATTAACTATAGTTAATAGCATAATAATGATGACATCATTAACACGGCAATATAAGTCATCCCCTAGAAAAGCCTCCCCAAATAATCAGCAAATAAAAGGACAAATCCCACTTGCTTAGAACTCTGGAGGACAGTACGGACTACAGAAGGACTCCCCAAATGCTGAATCAAAGAAAAAGAAAAATATCAAGTGGGAAATTTCCATCCCGGACCTACTAGTCTGTTCCCTTCTCTCTCACTTAGTCTCGCACAGCTTGAGAGTCGTGCAGAGGCAGCAGCCTGGGTCCCTCTCACCATGGACACAGACTACAGAGCCACTCTCAGTAGCAAGTTAGAACTCTATGTATATTCAGGTACAGGGACCCAAGTCTGCAGAGATCCAGGGCAGAACACAAGCCTCTAAGTTGTGCTGCATGCTGCATACAAAAGGACCCTCAGGAGGCTAGGTAGGCAAGAGAGACCACAGCAAAACTGTTGGCAAGAGGTAACCTCAATCAATCCAGTTTCTGTTGGCTGGACCCACCTAAACACTAAACAGACTTTTCTGGAATGACCCACCTTTCTGGATTGACCCTGTCTGGCTCCTGGAGGCAGGATAACCTAATGGGGAAGAAACCAGAGGCAGAAAAGTATCATAGAAAAAAAAAGGGGGGTAGGAGGGGGTTAAACTGAACCGCTGTAAGACAGAATGGGTCCCAGAACTGAAGTGTAATTAAAAGGGACACTGAGTTAGGAGAATAATTTAAACAACTCATAGGAGCTGGGGGAAAAAGTCTGCAAAAAACAAGGAAAATCAATTGAGACTCCTGGACAAGGAACAAAGGAGAGGAAGCTTTCCCCTGGAGGTGAAACAATTGTACAAAAAGTACAATCTTAAACATTGTACTGCATATCCAGGGCAAGAATCAGATGAAGAAGAGCTGAGAAAATATGAACAGTTAAACATGGGCTACTCTAAAGGTCTAGAATAACTTAGACCAAGCATCAAAGAAGAGCCTTAACACAAAGCCAATCAACAATAAAATCCTAGACAAGAGGGAAAAACTTACCATCAGAGTTAACTCATTAATATAATCAGATACCTAGACATCAGAAAAAATTACAAGCCCTACTAAGAAACAGGAAGATATGTCTCAGGTAAGGGAACAAATTAAAACTTTAGAGGAGACACAGCATTTGGAACAACTAATCAAAAAAAAAATCAAACAAATCTCCTAAATCAATTCAAGGAGATGAAGGAAAATATGCATAAAGAGATTAAAGGATATTAAGAAGACAATGTATGAGTATAAAGAAGAATTTGAAAGTAGAAAAAGAAATATAACAGAAATTATGGGAATGAAAGACACAATAATGAAGATTTAAAATACAGTAGAGGCATACAACAGCAGATTTGAATAGGCAGAAGAAAGAATCAGCAAACTAGAAGACAGGACAATTAAAATCATAATCAGAACAGATAGAAACAAGTGTACAAAAAAATTAAGCAATATCTCAGGGATTTGAGTGATAGCATGAAGCACACAAACATATATGTCATGGGTTTTCAAATGAGAAAAGAAGGGAAAGGGAGCAGAAAGAATTTTTGAGAAAATAGTAGGTGAAAATGTCCTGACTCTAATGAAAGACATAAATATACATGTACAAGAAGTGCAATACACTCCAAACAGAATAGAGCCTACTAGAACTACTCTGAGATGCACATAAATCAGAATGTCAAATGCCAAAGATAAAGAGAGAATTCTGAAAGCAGCAAGAAAAGTGATTCATCACATACAAGAGACACTCAATAAGACAGCTAATAAGTGCTGATTTCTCATCAAAAACTATAGAGACAAGGAGACAGTTGTATGATATATTTAAGGTACTGAAAGAGAAAAACTTCTAACCAAAAAATCTTTATCCAGCAAAACTATACTTCAAAAAGGAGGGAAAATTTAAAATATTCAGAGATAAACAGAAACAGATAAAAGAACTCTCCTACAAGAATTACTAAAGGGAGTTCTGCAGATTGAAAGGAAATGACAGAAGGGAGCTTGGAGCAGTGTGAAGAAATGAAGATCATCAGCCAGGATGACTAAAAGGGTAAATGCAGAACCCGATAGTACTGTATCCTTAATACAGAACTCTACTCTTTAATTCCTATAAGGATCAGAATAAAAATGAACAAGAAAAAGACATTCTCTGGTAATGGACATGAAAAATATAAAAAAGAAAAGCTGTACTTCACAGAAATATACAAACATTGCACAACAATTCAGCAGGTTTTACATTCTTCTCAAGTGCACATGGATCATTTTCCAGGATGGACCACATGTTGGGTCACAAAACAAGTCTCAATAAATTTTAAAAGATTGCAATATACAAAGCATCTTCCCTGGCCATAATGTAAACAAGCTGGAAATCAATAACAAGCAGAGAACTGGAAAATACACAATATATGGAAGTTAAATAACACATTCTTAAACAATCAGTGGGTCAAAGAAGAAATTGCAAGGAAAATCAATAAATATCTTGAGATGAATGAAAACAAGCACACAATATATCAAAACTTATGGGATGCAGAGAAGGCAGTGCTGAAAGGGAAATTTATAGTCCTAAGTGCTTACATTAAAAAAGAAGAGCTAAAATAAAAAAGCTAACTGTATACCTGGAGGAACTAGAAAAGGAACAACAAACTAATCCCAAAGCAAGCAGAAGGAAAGAAATAAATATTAGAGCAGAAATAAAATGAAATTGAGAATTAAAAAAAAACATTATAGAGAGTTAAGAAGACCAAAAGTTGGTTCTCTGAATAGAGCAATGAAACTGACAAACTCTTAGCTAGAATGACAAAGAAAAAAAGAGAGAAGTTGCAAATAAATAAAATCAGAAATAATCGGGGACACATTATTATTACTGATCATAAGAGGATACTATGAACAACTGTATAACAAATTAGGTAACCTATATAAAAATGGACAAATGCCTATAAAGACACAAACAACCTACACTGACTCTAGAAGAAATAGAAGATCTTAACAGACCAATTAACAGTAAAGAGATTGAAGCAGTCATCAAAAACCTTCTAACAAAGAAAAGCCCAGGACCAGATGGCTTCACAGTTGAATTCTACCCATCATTCCAAGAATTAATACAATCCTACTCAAACTCTTCCAAAAAATATTGAACAGGAGGGAACACTACCTAACTCATTTTATGAAGCCAACATCACCCTAATACCAAAGCCAGATAAAGACACTACAAGAAAAGAGTATGACAGACCATTTCTCTTACAAATATAGATGCAAAATTCCTCAACAAAATACTACAAATATAATCCAACAACACATTAAAAGAATTATACACCATGATCAAGTGGGTTTTATCCCAGGTATGTAAGGCTGGTTCAACAGAAGAAAATCAATTAATGTAATACAGCACATTAGCAAAATGAAGAGGGAAAAAATGCAAATTATGATCTCAATAGACACGGAAAAGGCATTTGACAAAATACAGTATCCTTTCTTGATGAAAACACTTAGAAAAATATGAATAGAAAGGAACTTTCTCATATATTCACCATGTATTATAAAATTAAAAAAGTAATAATAGGCAAATAAAGTGAATATAATAGAAAAATTAAACATATATACACACATATATAAATATATATGGATTTAATATATAATGATGGTAGAATCACAAATAAGTGAAGGACAACGCTAACTATTTTAAAAAAATAATGTTGGCCCCTAACCTCATACCGCGCACTAAAATATCTAAATGGTTAAAGACTTAAAAGAAGAAAAAAATATATTCAAAACAAGACAACAAAAATTTGAGTAAGAAAATATAAACTAGAGCAAGAAAATATAAATTAGAGCAAGAATAAAATACAGGTGAATATTAACTGTTATATGGATGATACAGAATTTCTACAGGTAAAAGCAATGAAAGATTTCACAAAATCAAGAGATTCAGGAACAAATTTTTCACTGCTATATATAAAATTATTATGTAAAGCTTAATTTTTTGTTTTTATTTATTTTTTATTATGCAAAGTTTAAAAGCAAACAACAAATGGGGGAAATAACAAATAACAAAAGGTTAATATTCTTTATATATAAAGATTTTGTGTCAATTCACTAGACAAACACTAAAATCCATTTTAAAAATGATTTAAGCACATAACACACAATTTATAGAACATATACAAACACATTTATACTTCTAATTGGAATCTATACCCATTAAATAGTCTAAAATCACAAAGACAAAAATAAAAATGTTCTTCATATATAGAAAAAAGGGAAGAGTGTAAATATTATTTGTTAGTAAATAAAATTTTACAGCCACTTAAAATTATGTTTTTGAAGAATATTAGTCACCTGGAAAAATACATCAACGGAATGCTAAATGAAAACAGCACAATACTTGTGAATATGTGAATATGTGAATATACATTATCTCTATTACATTAAAGTCTATATAAATATGCAATATATAGGTACACAGAGAAAAGATGAAAGGAAATATATCACAATTTAAAAGCATTTATTTCTGAATGATTAGATTATTTTTATTTTTTCTTTAAACTATGTATTTTCACTCTATAAATTGAATTCTCTATGAAAAGTTTTTAACTATATATTGTGTTTAACTATGTATAAAAGCTCAACTCTCCTTACCTGTTTTCATGGTTGGGCTAAATATTCCCAGTACTGACACACTAGAATAGGAGACCAAGTCTTTATGTAATTCCCCACTTAAATATTCTTCTGCTTCTTGGACAGATGTTATGTTCACTGGACATGAAATCCTATTGCTGAATAAATATATAATTACATTCAAAATTAAATGTTAAAAATATTTTTCAGTTTTTAAAAAAATAGAACATACTAGACCTAGCAAACAATATATTCCTCAGGATAAATATTTGACAAAATAAAGACAATTAAGTACTACACTTTAAAAAAAAAACAACTCATTAAACAAAATTATTACTATACCCAAAAATGACAGAATGTGAATAGATTCTTGTCATCAATTTTTATTCTGTTAACTCACTTCTAGTATTCTCCTTATACCATTCAAAGTATGTCAACAAAGTATGGGAATTAGAACTTTTACAGACCTAACATTTTAACAAATCTTATAGTGAACTTGAATACTTACAGCTGAATGAATTTTAGAAGATCTTCAGTTCCTAACATACCAGTATAAGATACTGGTTTCTCACCTCCCTTGTACATCTTCACAACAGGCAATTCAGTAACATTTTGCTTCGTACATATGTCAGACCAATCTCCACAATTTATTCTACTGAGTAGCATACTAGACATGCCTAAATAAAAGCAAAACATACAATTTATAAATAATAATGTAGAAAACAATTTTTCAGAATTATTTCAAGTATTCAGTATAACATCAATAATCAGAAAATGTCTGAAGATATTTCAGTGTAAACTTATAATCTTAATTTAAAAGAAGGTACACATACCAACTATCCCTAATATAAATTTCACTATGGAATTAAATTCTGCAAATATTTATTAAGCACCTACTGTGTGCTACCTACTAAATAAGAAAAAGCAATCATAATATTTGTTATAAAATACTTGTTAAATTTCAAGCCCTCTGAAAATACAAAGTTTTTAAAATACATTGAAAAACTATTCAATGATAGCATTACTATGAGCACCTAAAACTGGCAGAAACCAAAGGGAATCAAGCAAATACAGCTGGTGAGTGCATTTTTACTTATACAGAAATGATTTTTTTCTAACTCAAAAGATGCAACTGAACATTTATATTTTTAAAAGGGACTACATGTATATAAACATTTTTAATTATTTTATATTATTATATATTACAAGAATTGGCCTTTCCATTTTCTGAGTTTATGGACAGATGTAAAGGAATACAGATACATTTATATAAAATGCTTAGACAAATTTTATTAAACTTAGCAATTACTACTGAGATATAGTGATAGACAAAGAAAACCATAGTCTTTATCCTTGAAAGTTTTACAGTTAGGAAGCAAGTCTAGATGGTATACAAACGCTATTAAGTATAATACAAGTTTAAACAGACTGTGCCTGTTTTATTCATCATTGATTTTTTAGCATCTATAGCAGTTCTTGCATATAAAGCACCTCAAATATATGAATAAAAAACTGACATATATGAAACTCATTTGGGGCTTCAGGTACACATCATAGCAGAATAATATAATTTTTTTTTTTAGCCTAAGAAAAGACATAGTGAATTCTCAAACAGAAATTCCTACTTATTCTATAATAAAATATATAAGGTTCTAGGTAGATTATTGGGTGGAAAGAGATAAAAAAACGAACAAAATAATAATCATACAAATCAGCTACTGAAAGGAAGGAATAAATTATAACAAAAAATAAACTTGAGATCAGAAAAAGAATCCTTGTGTATCAATTTAGGATATAGCCTAAATGTAACGTAACCATATGAATTATAATTGTGAAATAGTAGTATATTAATATTTTATCACCAAAAGTTTTAATGCTGAAAATTCTTTTATATTTTGAATTATTTTAGATTATATCTCATAGACGCTAAAACATCACTTTAGATTTATCGTTAACTATCTATTTGATAACACAGGCAGTGTCTACTCTGTCTTATTTGCCACTATTTATCCCCAGCACAATGTCTGTTACATAGTGTGTACCCAATAAAAATTTCTGGAATGTACACTGATATTTTTAATAAACAAATTTAAAACTTTTACACCAAACCATATTAATCTCTGAATATTGTTAGAGCACACATAAACAAAAATAAATCCTTATTTCTTTCCAAAACCAGAATCTTCTAATTGACTTCTCCACAAAGTTCTCATCTATTATTTAGTGATGCTTGTTAATACAGAATATCATATTATATATTACCATCTAAGTATGGAATCTAGTGCAGTTCTTTCCCTTCAACAAGCACCCTCAAATATGTCTACCACTGCTAAAAATGTTTATTAATCCTTTGTCCCTACAGTCTAAGCAGAAAATTTGGATGCTATCTTTAAAACTGGAAATAGAATACTGATACATGTCATTACAAATTATGACTACTTATATTGAAGTTATCCATTTAAAATGTTTATTTTCTTTCTTGTAAAATGGTTTTAGTATTTGATCATGTTTCAAGCGTAACACCCTAATATTCTAAGATGCCTATGGCATTATATCCCATATACTTTATCAATGCAGTAATTTCAAATAGGGCTCCTAATTTAAAGGAAAAAAGAAAACACAGATTCTTTTAAATACAGATACTACGTAAGTATAAAAACTTGACATTTGCTGCCACCTTGTGAATGAATATTCTTCAACATCTTAGACTGAGATGAAAAATGGCTTTTTCACAAGTCAACGTGAACTACAAATTATAGGGCTAAATGCCCAAAGTATTACAATATTTTCCTAATTTACAACATTAAAGAATAGCTTTAACATATACACAAAACACTATAGATACCTGTATGATGCATTTCTAGCGTAAGCCCCTTGAACTTCCAAAATACTCTATTTACCTAATTGCTAAAAAGATTGTTATTCATAGAGAACATAATGAATGAAAAGAAAAGCAAGTCCTGGGTGGGTGTCTGCTTTTTTATTTACAAACACAAACAACTGTCTTATTCAAAGGATTATAAGACATTATGCATACCTTATCCACCACCATCTCTCTCTTACTAACAGGCCTCCCTACTTGTAATGTCTTTGCTGGGATCATGGCATAAACATTTTGTGTTAAAAGTCCATTCCTTGAATTCTTATTTGGCCACCACTGGATCAGGTTTCATAGAATAATTAAAACAAAAAGATCCCAACTATTATGAAATCTCCTAGTCTGTGAAGCGCTAACTATCTATCTTCAGGAGCACTGGGATCTTGGGTCTTTCATTAGACTGAAAGTGCTGCAAAGGACTGTCTAACTCCAGCAGCTAACAGTAACTGGCATAGAGCAAACACTCAATAAATGCTTGCTGAAAAAAATGCTATTGGATTAACTGTGTAGCCCTTTAATACATAGGCTCACTACTTTCCACTAAAGTCACTTCCACGAAGACAATCAGAGTGAATGCTTCTGAGCATTTTTGAGACTCTTAGTTCATTAACTTAACCCTGGAGACACAAACATAATAACCTGGAATTTTATGTAATTTTCTACATCTTTAGCACTACACAAAGTCTTAGAAATAGCTAAAGCTCAGAACCAGGAAAATAAATATGCATTCCACAATACAATACCTTTCAATTTAATTGCCACATCAATATAAGATTGTAGAAATGCCATGGATACTGCTTCCCCTATAAAAAATTCAGCAGATATTACAACATCCATATCTTATATGTAACATATATAACAAACATATAGATAGGGTTTTCCAAAATTGTTACTTCTTAATAAGAAATGTTCTGGTATATAGTACTTAATATCTGTTCAGACACTTATAGAGAGTTTAAAATTCAACTAATTTTTCTGCATTCATACTGCAGGAAATATAGATGAATGGCTTATTTGAAAATAAAAGCAATATACTTCCTATAAATCTACAAGAACTGTTAGGATTTTAAAGTTATTACTCTGAATCTTATTAATTTTCCTAAATTAATTAGCTAAAGATCTACTTTAATCATCAACTGACCCATATAATCGGTTTTACAACCTCAGAATCAGAAGTAAATGCTTCAGTGTATGCAGTCTACCTAGGACCTATATAAGCTATATCACTTTACAATGTAAAGACAACATACAGAATGTGAAAATAAAATCTGTCTACTTTAAATGTCTTAACATGTATAGCCGTTGGGCAATTTGATGTAATTATGAATTCCAAAAATATAATTGGATCATGCTTGTAAACTGATCTGTTAATCTGGGCATGATTAAGTTATGATTAGGGCGTTGACTGGGCCACGTCAGTAGGGCGTTGAGCCCCACCCCTTGGTGGGTGGGGGAATCGAATATAAAAGGCAAGGCAAAGGAAAGAGGGAGCAGTTTTTGAGAAGCAGTTTTGATGTTGGAGTTTTGATGTTGGTGAGAAGGCCCCAGGAGAAGAGAAGCGAACCGTTCGCCTCATAGTCTACAGCTGGCCTTGTGGAGGAACCAGAGGAGCTAAGCCGGGAGAGAAACGCAGCCCCGGGAAGCCTGAACCCTGGCAAACGTCAGCAGCTGTCTTGCTCCAACACGTGGCAATGGACTTTGGTGAGAGAAGAAACTTAATGCTTTATGGCCTGGTATCTGTGGACTTCTACCCCAAATAAATACCCTTTATAAAGACCAACCAATCTCTGGTATTTTACATTAGCGCCCTTTGGCTAATACAACATGTAATATAGTTTCCTCTGATGCTCATACTTACAACCAGCATAGAAGAGCACTATGCTGTCAGAGGCCGTTACTGTCATGTTAAATGTCTCTTCTGTTAGTTCCACCGTGAGTTCCAAAGGCAATTGTCTCTTCCTATCTCTGTAAACAGTTTCAGCCACTTCGTCATCTTGAATATCTATAATGTTTGAAAAGCAATTAAATATAAATGTATTATTCAAAATATTTAAGCTCCTCTCATAAGCAACTATATGAAAATTTGGGCACTTGATAAAGACTTTTGATTCATGGTATCCTAACAGTTAAATTGCATGATATTTTAAAAGTTTTCCAGTTGCTTAGCTTCTTATGTTAAATGATTCAGAGATTATCCTGACCCAAAATTGCTAAGTTTTAATCAATTCCAAAAGCAATAATGTAGTTTTGTTTTATATATATGATTAGGGCTATTTTGTTTCTAATAAATATATTAATTTATAATACAAAGACATCCTACCACACATATTCGACAATGTTTATTTAGCCTCTACTATATTCCAGACATTGTGTTAGATACTATAGAAAGTCGTAACAAAAAACACGTAGTTCCTGACCACATAGTGTTTTTATCTATGTATAAATCAGAAAATAAACTAATCACTGAATAAATACATAATTACAAAATGTGATTAGTTTATGAAGAAAAATAAAGGAGAGATTATAACAGGGAGTTTTAGATTGGGGGATCTAAAATTTACCAAGTTGAGAATTAAGAATGTTTTAACTTAAGCAAAGAGAATAACATATGCGAAGGCTCTGAGACATAAAAGAGTTTAGCATATACTAGATACTTAGGGAACACAAATTTGACTAAAACAAGAAGGGTTGAAGGAATAAATGGCATGAGAAGAGGCTAGATTAGGTAGTGGCTAGATCAGAAGAGACCACATGAGAAAGAATTTTGGATTTTTATCCTAAGCGCATAGAGCTAAGGATGGATTCTGAATAGGTAAAAACTTGTCATTCATTGATACATACATATGTATGTACATACATGTACATACATACATCCATATTGCAAAAAAACTCATTTTCAAGTGATAAACATTCTGTGGAGGTTTGTATAGATTTTATGGGAACACAGAAGAGGCATCTACCTGGTTTAGAGAGACAATTAAGGCTTCCCAGAGGAGTTGACACTAGCTAAATATTAAAATGCAAGTAAAACTTAGCTAGGCAGAGTAGGGAAGCAGTGGAGGCACTCAGAGCAAAGGGAACAATGCGTGCAAAGGCAGTGGCATGGAAGAGCATGATGCAATTGGATATTTGGACACTGACAATATTTGATGATATTAAGGAATTATTTTTAATTTTAGTTGTGATAATCATATTAATTATGTTAATTTTTAAAGGAGAATACTTACATTTCTGAAATGCATAGTATGGGTTTATGGTAGTTGGGGCCAGGTAATGGGTTCAAGGAGATTCATTCTATTATCTTGTCTATTTTATGTATGTTCAAAATTCTCACATTAAAGAGAAAGAGAGGGAAGGAGGGAAAACAATGTATTCAAAGAACTAAAGTATTTTCCAGATTCTCTCTAATACTATAAAATAGAATACTACATCTGGATTTCAGAACTATCTTGCCCGTTTTCTAGCTGTGTGACTGTAGTCAGTCACAGAACTATCTGGGCCTCAGTATTCAAATCTGTGAAATATTGAAAGTTGAACTATATTAACTTTAAAGTCCTTTTAAACACCACATTTCATAATACTAAAATATTATGCCCTCAACACCAAAATTAGTAAAGGCCTATTTTCTTATTTACTATATGGTTTTTTCCTTCTTATTCCCAATAGTTTTAGTTTCCTGCCAGTCCCTTTTATTTCCCAATCCATCCCTTCTTTTCTCTTCTTAGCTTGTTCCAACATGTCCTTTCACTCTTTCCTATACTCTCTCACCAATTTTACTCACTCAGCTCTACCTTTTCACCTATTCATTACATATCCTCTTTTCAACCACCAGGTTTTTTGTTTTGTTTTGTTTTCATGTTGACTTTTTTTAGAATGCAGTTCTTTTTACTTTGACTCATCTTGTGCCACTTCCTTTGGGGGACATTTTTCTCTGTGTCCTACTCTTACATAGTAACAAACTCTCTCCTAATCTTCATCTACTTTTCCTATATAAATAGGAATGAGACAAAAAGGGAAAATTTAAGTATATGGGCATGAAATCACACAATAATTATTGGCCAGTATGGATTATAGACATGGGAAGTTCAGACCAAAAAAAGAGGGTGGGGAGGCAAAGTCACAAAGGAAAAGATAGAATAGGCTCATGTGCATACACACCCACATACAAACACACACACAGAGCGTTCTTAAATCTTTTCACCTAACGAATTTGATAGAATATGATGCAAAATTAAATTTCGTTAGATTTATTCACAACATCTTAAATGTGAATATGTTCTATAAGAGAGTTAATTCAATGAAAATGTCACTGACTTATGGGTGCTGGGCAGAGCAGTGAAGGGGAGGGGATCATAAAGGTGTTACCCATGTCTGGACCCTCCACGTCATCATCTTCATCGTCTTCTTCTTCTTGGGTTTCCTCAATGTGCATCGTACTTTCCACACGGGATATTATTAAATCAATGTCATGCAGCACCAAAAATTCCACTGGCGCTCCCTAGGATTACATTTATTTAGAAAACATGACTAAAATGCAAATCATTTTAATATACGTTTTATGTTTGACACTAGAATGAAACTAAACCTTTGACCTTCAATTTTAAAATAAAATGAACTTAAATCCACAATCAATATGAAAAGAAAAGCATCCAAGTCATACTTTATATAAACAAAAAAGATGGCAAAAAGAGGAATTAAAAGCCTCACTTGCTTCTTGTAAAAAATTGCATTATACCAAAGCCTGGGAAACATTTAACATATAACAGCAAAATAAAATATAAAATATAACTCAATATATAACTCAATATAAAATGGAAATATATACTTTCTATTGCAGGGCCATACAAAATTATTTTGCTATTCCATAAAAATACCATTCAAAATAATACTTAACCTAAAATAATTCCACTAAAAAGATAAATTACCTGTTGAGTTATAAACACAAAACTACATTCTGCCCCCAGATGATCTTAGGAATACCAAATTCTATTCCATTGAGTGCAACACTATTCCATTAAGATTTCTTTCACTAATACCCAACATGATATTTTAGAACATTAGGTTATTTTAGTAAGTTATCCCTGGCTATAACTATAATAGAATTAGAATAAAGCCATAAAAGAGCTTCAAGTGTGTTTGTTCTTTGACATCACATATCTTCATCTTTTTTAATACTAAATTTAAAGCAGATAATTTTGACTCCAACAGAAATATAATGGAATTAAACTGAACTTGTTTCAAATATACATGGTAATTGCTGTAGTAAACTTTTTTATTGAGATATAAAATCCCTACAGAAAAGAATACAGATTGTCAGTATATAGTTTGATGAATTTTTACAAAGTGGATAAACCTGAGTAACCCACACACAGATTAAGACACAGAACACTACCAGCACCTAGAGATGGTCTTCTTGCCCCTACCTCTGAGGAACTTCCCTGAAGGTAACATTTATTCTGACTTTCATCATCATCTAAAAATGCCGCCAGTTTTGAACTTATATAATGGAATTTTATTTTTCTATTGTACTCTTTTTCTAATGGCCTCTTTTTTATTTTTATTTTTTTGATGGCATCTTTTGCTCAACATTATTTGTGAGCTATCTCTGTTGTTACATACAGTATTCAGTGTTCAAAGAGGAGGATATATACAACCCACCCTTGTGTTCAGAAAGTGGATTGATAAGACACATAGATATACAGATAGATGGATAAAGACATGAATTGAATAGAATGATGGATACCTAGCTAGAATGGTGTGGTAAATGTGGCAAAATACAAAAATTGGTGGATCTGAGTAATCTGCGATGATAAGGATATGCTCAAGTCCTCTGTATGGGGTTTATATTATTTTTATAACTGTCCTTTTAAAAAATGTTAATTGCTGAATCTAGGCAGTAGGTAAATGAGGGTTTCTATTTCTCTTTCTGCTTTTCTGTACATTTGAAGCTTTTTATAATAAAATGTTAAGGAAAGGAATATAAAGGGCTTTTAAAAACTTAGATACAGAAAGACCGTGGGCAATAGCACTATTCCTAATAATACTATCCTAATATGCAAAAGACTCCCATTACTAGGGCCTCTGCAGTTGTAGTCTCTCTGCCTGGAACACTTTCCCCACAAATTCACAGGTTCACTCCCTCCCTGCTTTTGTCAGATCTCTGCTTTGTCTACACTTATCTGCCACGATTGCCTTCTCCCCTTAACTTGCTTTGTTTTTCTCTATTGTCCTTAACACCATCTGACATTCTAGCTATACTTCTCTTTTATCTGACTCTTGCTACTAGCACATTACCTCCATAAGGGCAGCAACCTGGTTTTTGTTCACTGCTGTATTCCCAGAGCCTAGGACAATGCTCGAAACAGAGCAGGTACTCAATAATACTTATTTGAATTAATGAACATTCATTAATATTTGCTGAGCACTTACAATATGTAAGGCCCTGTGCTAAGTAAACACTTTGTACTATTTCATTAAATATACATAAATATAACAATTCTCTTCACTTCGCAATGGAAAAAAAAATGGAGACATATAGAAGTCAAGTCATTGCCCAGAATTAAAGTAGATTTTGAACCAGAAAGTACAAGTCTACAGAATAAACTCTTAACACTATATTGCTAATCACTGTCATAGGAAAAAAAATATCTGAAGAACTAATACAATGCCAAAAGAAATGTTTTATAACCCTTATAATACATTATAAGGCTTGTAATATAGTAATATGAGTATACAATACTATCTGTGCAACAAGTACTAGTACTTTAGGAATGTGCCAACCCTGTGCCAGAAGGAGTACAGGAAAGGGAGAGAGAAAGGGTGATTATACACCCCCAGCATTAATATTATTACCCTGATTGAAGAGGTAAAAAATATTTGCGTTGTTTTCAATAAAGAGACTGATAGAAAATCCTACTGCATCCTTTACAGAAAACACATGATATTTAGAGATTGTTATCTAATATATAATCTATCTTACCTCACAATATACAAAATTATTCTTAATATATTCTAAAAATCTAAGGCATCAAAACTGGGAAAACAGGGTGAAATTTATTTCTTCTATGAAACCTGCTTCCAATAACAATTATTTCCAATAATTCCTTATCTAAAAATGGCTTCAGAAGGTTCTACATATGCTTTTTCTATTAACCTGGGCAAAAGGCCAAGCATATCTGCCACATACTATCACATATTTGAACAATGCTAAAGTTCTCAAAAATTGTTCCCATCTTCCCTAATACTTATTGTAAGTTAGAAAGTGACTATTTCACAAGTGAGAAAACCGAGCCTTAGAAAAATTAATTCATTCATCTGATCCCATAACTAGTGAGGAACAGAACTGAAGTCTTTAATTCTTAGCCCAGTATTGCCATATACTTAGGCAAGAGAATCTAAATTTAAACTGGCAGTTCTTAAACATATCAACTAACATTTTAGCATATTTATATAATATTTAAACGATGTTAGGAATAAAGAGTTCACAAAAATTTAGAAAAACAGGCAGACACTTCAACAAGAAAAAATGGGTAAAGGACATTAACAGAAATTTACAAAGGAAATATAAATGACCAATAAGCCTAAGAAACAATGTTCAAACGTACTAGTCATTAAAGACATACAAATTAAAACAAGAAATTTGTATTTCCTATAGAAAAGTTTGGTTTTTTAAAATATGTTAATGTTCAGTATTGGCAAAGATATATAAGAAACAGAAATTCCAAACCCTGCTAATGAAGTATAACTTTTCTGGAGAGAAATTTGATAGTGTATTTTAAAAGCCTTAAAAATCCCCATTTCCTTTGCCAAATATCACTTCCAGGAATTTAACCAAACAAAAGAATCAATGATGATCAAAACAGGGAAAAAATGTATAACACAATAGCAAGTAATGAAACAGTCTAAATATCTAAGTGTGTGGCTATCATTAAATAAATCATGATATATAAACTGAACAAGTAAACATAAACGAAGATCATAATAGAATTTTAGGTAAAAACTTGGATTTATAGCATGAGCCTCATTTTCTTTAAAAAAATATATATGTGTATTATCTTACACATTAAAAAATATACCAAAATGTTAATAGCAACTAATTTTTGAATAGTGGCAATTTATGGAATTTTTATTTTAAATAATAAGCATGTTTTATTTTTAGAATCACATGTATTAGCTTTAAGTAAGCAGACATTGTAGAATAAGTAAAATGACTAACCTCTTCTCTTTTGAAGACCACATTAGTGTGCTGAGGAATGTTCACTTGCAAAAAGTCCCTTTTTCAAAACAGAATAAATGTTTTAAGTTGCTAATCTGATAAAAATAGTCATTTATGATGACAATCTAGAATAGAACTGTAATTTGTATACTAAACAATGTTCATGCAAAAAGATTACAAAATTTAGTAAGTCTGAGAAATTACACACATAAATACAGACCAGAATTTCTAGCCTCCATCTTTCAGCAAGATTTTAAAGTCTAAATTTTAATCAAGCTTATAATTAATGTACTTTAGCTCAGCAACTGGTTCTAACTGGATTAGAAGCTATTAGAAATTTGAGTTTATTAACAAGTAAATAGATTACCATATTTAAAAATGAGTAAAATACTACTGTTTTGCTAAATATAGTAAATATTCAACTTTTATGATACCTTAACAAGAGTAGAACTCCTGCTTTTCCCAGAAGACGCCAAGCAACCCATTCTGCAGTTCTTCTATCAGCCACATATGTGGCTTGTTGACTAACAATAAAAACCAGTGGTAATCCTAGTTGGAGATGAATAGTTGATACTTGTTGAGGATCTTCAGCAACTTCAGTCTTCGTTGGAAAAAAAAAAAAAAAAAAAAGAACAAAATGCCTTCACAGTGTGATAATACTGTCTCAAAATTTGGACTTAAAGTCAACTAGTTCTTATTAATAAAATCATGAGTTAAAAAAAAAAGTCTGTGAAATAAATCCAACATTAAGAGAAATGGTCTCATAATTTCCTAAGTTTAAGGATCCCAATGTTCCTATAGAGTTTAAATATTAAAAAACTAACAGATTTTGTAAGAAATCAAACATAAAATTACAACGATAAGGAATAAGCATATTACGAAGCAACAATTATTAAAACAGTGTGGTACTGATAAAGACATTACTGAAAAATAATTTAACATATAATAAATAACACATTACAGAACAATGAGGAACTTGTGAGTATAAGACAACAGCCTAAATACACATATCTAATTTCATTCCCCCCAGAAATCCCACAAAAACTACAGCAGAGGGATTTTTTAAATGAAATAAATACAAAAGGATGTGACAAAAGGAAGAGACAATGCAGCAAAATTTTGGAAGCTGGAGGACAGAATAACAACTACAAAACAAAACCCCAACTCATGAGAAGGAAAGCTAAGAAATAATTCAGTCTAAAGAGCAGAATTCTAAAATTGCTCAGGAACTCAGTTCCTGGCATCTCTGGAACTGGGAGTGAAATATTGAGGGGAGTGGCAGGAAGACTTTTAAATGAAGACTAGGTAAAAGCTTTTGAGAAGCCATTAGATCCCTAGGTTCCCCTCCCCAACTCCATGAGTTTAGGCAGCTGTACCTCCCCAAAATCAACAGAAATCTGGGGGATTTAGGAACAGTTAAAAGTGTGAAAACCCTGTCAAAATAAAGGGGATTAAGTAACTGAACACTGAGACGTACCCAGCCCCCTCCCCCACTCAGTTCCAAGAATGTTAGTAACTGGAGCTCTGTCCTCCAGAAGATTTATCTGGAGATCTTGAGCAACCCCAGGAAAAGCCTAAAGATACTGATAGGGTTCCCCGAAAATCATCCTAGGACTGATCACTCTATGGAGTTCAAAGTCAAGAAGTCCCACTGACATTCTTAGGTTTCCCAATTAGCTTTTTAGCTCCATACTCTAAATAATAAACAGATATCCAGGGATTAACAACCATCTGAAAATATTTTCTAACATTAAAGATACAGACAAAACAAATAGAAAAAAAAATAATAACATGAATACGAACTATGCAGAAGGAGAAAGGCCAGAAAACCATCACTGATAACCTTAAGGAGATGAGAAGATAATGCATCCATAAAGAACTGAAATATAAATTGGAATAAGTCTCCCAGAAAATAGAGCAAAAAATAGAGATGGAAAATATATAACAAAATTGAAGGACTAATCCAAGAGGTCCAACATTCAAATAATAGGGGTCCCAGAAAAAAACAGAAGAGGGAAAATAGAAGGGAAGAAATCACCACAGACATAATCAAAAATTTCCCATAACTGGAGGATATCAGTTGCCAGGTTGAAAGGGCCTAGTGAAAAACCACGTAGATATGTAGGAAGATATACTCTTGCAAGCTGTCCAATTATTAAAGATATTTTAAAATAAAAAAAATTTCCAGGGAGACTCCTATACTTACCTATGATAGGCAGGATTCTTAGATGGCCCCAAAAGATCCTCCTATACTGGCATACACGTCTCATATAATCCCCTCCCTGAGTATGGGAGGAACCTACAGACTAGTCATTCTTTTGATTAGGCTACATTATATAAGACTCTGTCACAGCACAGTGAGATTGTCCGCTGGTTTTGAAGAAGGAAGTTGAAATGTTGTGAGAGGACCTTGTGGCTAGGGCCTGAAAGCAGCCCAAAGGATGTGAGAGCAACCCCCAGTCAACAGCCGGTGAGAAAATGGGGACCCAGTACTACAATCAAAAGGAACTGAATTCTGCCAAAATCCTGAATGAGTGGAACATACTGAAGGAGAAGAAGGGCCTGATTTCCTCTTTGTGTATTTGGAGTACTGTAAGTGACTCAGTATGAGAAAGTGAAATGTAATAACAGGCAGTAAAGATAGAGATCTGGCAAGAGACCAGATCATTCAAAACCATGGATATGCTGCTAAGAAACTAAAGTGAAGCCGTTTATAAATTGCAAGAATTACTATGTCAAGGCCATATACGTGTTTAAAAATATCATTCTGCCAGTGATGGGGAGCAAAAATAAAGGAACAGAGACCAGGTCAGTTGCTATTGCTAAAATAGTACAGATGAGAAATGATGAGGACCTGGATTAAAGTATTGGTTGTTAGAAGGAAGGAATCAAAAGATATTTAAGATGTAAAATTTGAAATGGGAAGATATAGGAATTGAGGGTGAATTTCCAGATTTCTAATATACATGACTAGAGAGTAAATCAGCCAAGATAATGGAGAAAAAAATAGGTGGTGGGGAAAGACAGCATCTTAATATTGGACATGTTGAGCTTAAGAAGAGAGACATCTAATTAGATATATGAAACAGGACCTCCTGAGAAACATGTGACTTGAAAAAATGTTTCCTTTTCTTTTCTTATCTTTCTTGTCTAGTTTCTAGCTTACAATCCCAAGAGAGCAAGGCAGATATGTATGGCATTTTCATGACCTAGCCTCAGAAGTCACACAGCATCACTTCAGCCCCACACTATTGGTCAAGGCAGCCACAATGACCTAGCCAGGTTCAAGATAAGTAGACACTGATGTGACCAATAGATGGAAGGAGTATTAAGGTCACATTTTAAGAATAGCATGTGGCTGGCAGACACTATTGTAGCCATCTTTGGAAAACACAATTTTCCAGAGAGCATAAAAGAAAAAAAAATTCAAGGGAGAAACTCTCAGAAGAGTAAATATCCAAGGGTTATACATATATTGGGGATTGAATTGTGTCTCCCAAAAAGATATTCTAGAGTTCTAACCCCCACCACCTGTAAATGTGACCTTATTTGGAAATAAGGTCTTTGTAAATGTAATTAGACAGACCAGTTAGGGTGAGATCATACTATATTAGGATGGGCCATAAATCCAATCAATGGTGTCCTTATAAGAAAAGGGAAATCTGGACATGGAGAATACCATGTGATGAAGGAGGCAAGGATTGGAGTGATGTGTCTACAAGCCAAGGATTACCAAAAACTAGTAAAAGACAGGAAAGATCCTCCCCAAGAGCTTTCAAAGAAAGCATGGCCCTGCCAACACCTTGAATTTGGGACTTCTGTCCTCCAGAACTGTGAGAGAATAAATTTATATTGTTTCCAGCTACCAAGTTTGTGGCACTTTGTTATGGCAGCCCTAAAAAACTAGTACATCCTAGTAAAAAGATCTAGAAAAAATAATGGCAGAGTAATATAAGTTACAACTAAAAAATACATAAATATAAGCAGAAATCAGTATAAGAGAATACACAAAAGCAACAGAAAGTTAGATTATCTCTAACTTTCTAAAATTCATGTATTATTATTAAATAGCTTAAATAACTTTAAAATTAATTTTAAAAGAAAGGATATAAAAATAATATTAGGAACCAGCATCTTGCTGTACAATATTGTACACTAACCTCAAAAAATGGAAGCTAAATGAATAAACCATAATAATAGCAGCCTTCTAATCACCTATATAAAAGAGTAGGTTTGATTTAACTCAAGTGTCTTGGATCTGTCTGAGACAAAGAGCTATCTATATTATATACACAAACAGAAAATGAATTAAAAATTTCAGGAAAATGATTACAATATACATACATACTTATCTATTTTTAACATTTTATCAGATATTTGCATTTGATGATTCTTTGGGGGATTCAGATAAATGTTTTCCTTCTCTATACCAGATATAAACGGAGTCTATCAAGGAAAGAATTATCAGCATTCCAAAATGTTCTTGCTATTAGTCATCAGGACAATAACTGAACCATTTTCCCATCTCTTTTCATGGTCAGGAACCTTAAAAACAAGCATAGGGCAATTTTATGCCTGCTGGAATCTCACTTAACAGACTTGACACTGAAACCCACGTGAAAATGCTATGCTCAAGATTTATTTTCAGTTTGACAGGATTAAAATGACATGTTCCCATCATGATAAGGCACAGCTGCGTTATATAGTCACAATAATAATTAAGTGTCCAAGTACCCTATCTACTTAAAAATATGTATACATACAAGTAAACATACACACATGAAAAAGAATCTACATCTGATTTTTATATGCTTAGAAGTGAAAGCATAATGACGTATATAATTGCAAAGATCAGATACAAAAAAACAACTTTTAAAAGTCTGAATCCTACTTTCTATTTTTATTAATGTTTATAGATAAGGTTAATGTATGCACACTCAATTATCTCAATCCTGGACCCATGAGCCCAGGCTGGTTTGCAAAGCATCTGACTAACCATACAAAATCCAAACTTGATTGAACCTCAGAGGCTTTTATACAGATTGAGGTGGAAGATACTAAAGGAGGAATAGCTAAGAGTGATGTAAGAAGAGGAAGAAGAGAATCAGAGGGGCTGTGAGGGAATAAAAACAAAGTAAGAAATACTAATTCCAAGTCAACTACTAGTAAGTCTTTGTAGGTAAGAACCTATAACAAATCAGCAAATTTAGGCAGTAACTTCCAAGACCTCTCTATTCCCTTCTAGTTCACTATGCCATCAAAAAGCATAACTCAGCTTTATCAAATTTTGGTCTAAGAGGTGCTTCCTATAAAAGTGTTTGGCCTTACTTTGTTTTTAACCTCCAGTCTATTCTGCAAGAACACAAAACAACCTCAAATACTAATATGGCCAAATGTTTAAAGTATCAAAATGTGACCAAACCAGCTCAGAATGCTTCAACACCTTTCTAATCCCACAAAGGTAAAACCTTAGCCACCCACCAAAAGTCTCGAGGAATCTTTCTAAGCTCTGTCTCCTCTGCTCTGCTCTGCATTCATTGGCTCTGTTCTGGTCTGTTTAAGTCCATTAGTCTGCACTTCTTTGCCCATCTCTGCCAAGCCCTTCAGGCTGACATCCATGTCTGGATTCTTAGCTTGGATCCCCAAACTGGCACTGACCTTCAATCTTGTCTTTCAGATCTCTCTTGCTCCATGCTAACTATCCCAGTGTCTGCTTAGGCTTATGTAACCTCTGCCTAAATCCTACATCCCAGTTTCCTAGTTATTGAGGACAAAAAGAGTTCAAATAAGATATTGAGGTAATGATGTGCTTATGCATCATTCTGTGAGAGTGTTGAAACAAACCTACTTCAGAAGGTAGTTTGATTGCCAAAATGAATAATCCTTTGAGTGAACCATGGCTTAGAGTGGAGTCAGCTGCGATGCACAATTCCAGGGAGGACCATTCATACCATAGTTTAGAAATGTTTATTTTGGGGGTAGTCATTCACATATAGAACCCAATATAAATGGTGCCCTTGATTTTTTACAATGCCATGCTCTCAAGTGAATCCACACTTAATTGAATCCCAAGTCATTATAAAGTCTCCAAAGTTTTAGTTTTTTAGTTTCAAAATTAAGATTACATAATTCCTGATAAATATAGCAAATATACTGAAGAAATAAGATCAGAGAATCTTCCTTCTTTTTATCTATCTAAAAAACAAAAATAGTTTTAAAAAACAGCAAAAGAAAATTCATGAGCAACAACTTTAGGAAACTTTAGCGCATCTAAGTAAAAGTCACATCTGTGAATTAAACCATAATAAATCTTATGTATAAATTATCTAATGTATTAAATAAGACACATACCAGCAAAGGTGCTTCCATTGTCTTTATAAATCGATGAATGTTCAGTGTAGTCAATGGCTGTTCCATTAGGGTTCTTCTGCATTGCTGGGTCAAGTCCAAGACTGGTTTGCAATGAAAAAAGTAAAGATGTGCATATTCTATGCCCTCAGTGCTGCAAATTAAAAATTAGGGGCAGATCCACTTAATGAAGTTCAATATGTAAGCCTTCTACCATCCAAAAAGATATAACAACAAATTTCTCTGTCTTAACTCTTATGCTTTTCAAATTATTACTTTGGTAAAAAGCATGTAAGAGTATAACATTAAAATAAAATGGATTTATGCAAAAATGAGGGCATGGTATATTAAAGAAAATTAACCTTAATATTTGAACAAACCACTTGAGTTATATAAGCAACTTTTTTACTGAACTCTTTCATATGATAGCTTCTAAATTAGGTATTAGGGAGGCCTGCATTTTTTAAAATAAAAGGCTGTCACCTTATAGACAATGATATTATCTTCGAATATAGTTGCTTTTCTAGAGCTATGCTAAATAAAGCTTTGTAACACAAATTTTCTAGGTTTAATTTAAACCTAAAGCTGTTGTGAATAAACTGCAGCCAAAACATGCCTTAAGATAGAAACCATGTGACAATTTGTGGGAGTTTGTGAGTTTGTATCTGAAATATAACAAAACTCGGCAAATATGGCTTATAATTTGAGTTTTGGCATTTCCTTAAATATGAGAATTCAAAGATAAACTTATAGTGTGGGTAAGGTTTGCCAAAATTAAATAGTATTTTTTAAATCTCCATATGGCATTAGTAGAGTTTGGAAAAATACTCCAAAATTTTATTTTTTTAATGTTATTTTAATTCTAGATACATACTTACACTGAGCATCTGAGGTTTGTTGACTTTATAATTTAATTACAAAGTAATTTCTAATAGATTAAATGGTTAAAGAATGCTTGCTGAAAATTTACTTAAAGTCTACTATGTGTCAAGCCTGTGCTGAATAAAAGAGACAATAATGAATAAGACAATTCAAATCCTTGAGGAGCTCAAACTAAAAGGGATACATTTAGTAAACAAATAATTAAAATATGCATTATAAATACTATATTAGGTAAATATACAAAATGCTATGAGGCACAGAAATATTTCATTCTGCCTCAAATTGGGGAGGAGAAAGAAAGAAGGGGAAAGGAAGGTCATTACAGGGTTTTTTTAAAATGGAAAGAGAAAACAACTTCAAGAAGATAGGACAAATGGGCATTTCAGACAAAAGGAACAAGATCACCAAGGCGCAACGAAAGTACGTAACTTTTGAATGAAACCCTGACTAGACACATATTGTTGAGATAAAACTGTTGAAGATAGGAAGACCCAGCTGAGTTTGGACACACTATAACTCTGAAATAATAAAAATAATATTGGAAAGTTATGTAATCAAGGATCACCTGGTTGTAGGCAACAGAAACTCATCCAACTAATTTAAGCAAAATAAAAAGGGGTACAACTTACTTTATTGGAGTTTAGAGGGTTATCTCACAGAATACAAAGAAAATACAAATAGTTGGATCAGAGAAAGGGCAGACACCAGAATAAATGTAAAGACCAGAACAGCAAGAGTTCAGGGGCCTTCGTTGGGTCAAGAACACTTTTCAGCTCCCAAATTTCTCCATGAAGACACCATCTCTGCTTCATGTCTATGTGGGCAAAACAATTTCCAAGTGCAAGACAGGAACCATGAAGTGTGATCCAGTTTCTCCATGCCCAATTACAAGTTCCTGGGAGAGAGGGTCTCATTTGCTCAGGCAAGCCAATGAATTGGCTGGTCCTAGGCTGGGTGCCCACCTCTGATTTAACTAACTGATATGTATGGGACAAGGGTAACACGCTTCCTGGCCTGTACACAGATTCCTTAAGAAGGAAGTATGGGGGAGCAGATGTAGCTCAAGTGGTTGAGCGCCTGCTTCCCATGTATGAGGTCCTGGGTTCAATCCCCAGTACCTTCTAAAAATAAACGAACTAAAAAAACCCAACTCTCCTTGTGCAGATGCAGCTCAGTGGCTGAATGCCTGCTTTCCATGTACAAGGTCCTGGGTTCAATCCCTGGTACCTGCTAAAAAAACAAAAACAAAAGGAGTATGGAGAGATAGCAGAAAGTACAGGTGTTTCTAAGGTATGCGATCTCTTTTACTGCCTTCTTAAAAGACATATAATTTCGAGCATACTCAGGCCCAACATGATACAGTAATTAATATACTAATCTTATCCAATGTTATAACACCAGCACCTGGAATAGTGCCTAGCACATAGGTGTTTAATTCATTTGAATGAATGAATGAGCAAATGAAAGAAATGTTTTCACCCCTCCCTAACGGGAAGAGAACCTAAAGCCATAGTCAGCTACTTCATACAGAAGTGATGTCATAGGACTACTGTATTCAGAATCTATAGTTCTTCCCAGTCCAAGTGTGACTCTTCACCATCTGGTTATCCATGGATAAATAATTCAAACATTCTAAAATACATTGAATACTCCAAAGCATATGAAAACAGAATACCTACACATTTTAAAATTCCCATTTAGAAAATGGGGAAAAATCAAAAAGCTTTCAGAACAGTACTGTGCCTGTTTATTATGTGTTGGGACTCAGTGACTACTCACAGAAAGTATTGTCAGCATTTATGGTACTGTCAGCATAATTCTCAAATTGTTGGAAAAAACAACAACATAATTCTCGTAGAAATAGTAACCTCTTATAAAAGCTTTATTTTAAATGCATGAATGAGGAAATCAACAGAATGATGGTTAGTTCAGTATGAAAAGACTAATGGAAAAAGGAATGCTGGTTAATGTCCTACAGGGCAATAAACACATAACTTCTCTTAGTAGGGGCTTTCTTCTCTGCCTACCCCTCCAAAAAATAATTCACCTTCTCAGTTTTCTGTGCATTAACCTTTACATTTACAGAGTTGTAAAATGTCTGGACCTTACTCAATTATGTATGATAAATCAAACAGAATTACTATTTTCTGATAGGTCAACAGGAGGACTCATTTAAAAAAAAAAAACAAAAAACTCTTTCATGGCATTTAAAGTCACACAATCAACTTTTTGCCTTGCTTTGGATTAATTTTCATGAATAGCAATCAGAAGTCAAACTTAAGGTCTTTAAAATGCCCTGGTCATTCCTTGTGTCCTTAAGTACTAAAGAAAAGAAAAACTTTAACCCTAAGATGCTTAGCCAAAAACAGTCAAGGATAAGCTGGCTTCTAGCTAGAATTGTAAACTGACAAAGAAAACAAACATTTAAAACATTCTGCTCAAAAACTGTACTTAAATCTATTTTAAATTATGACAAACCTTATTACAGAACTCTGATAAAGCATTTCCAGAGCTTAGTTATGAAAGTCACTTTTCATTTCCTACCTGATCACTATGGAGGCTCTATTCCTAAGATGCCTCGCTGGACAACTCGTGATATCAAGTCTTGTGGCTTATCCACATTGTCTTTCCTTATCTTAGTCTAATACCACTCCTATATATTTACTCATTTTCAGACTACACAGAAGATGACAGAAATGAAGGGGATTTTAGACTTCATTTATATATTCAAATCTGCTTATGATTCCTTTCTGATAAACCCATGCTGTAAGAGTTTTATGAAAATGTTAAATAAGTGAATAATAAAAAACTTAAAACTCTTGATATATGTCTCTTATACATACCCAATACTTTCCAAAAGGGCAATTTCTGTGGTTAAGACAAATTGGTATGTGGTCCCATATACAAAAGCAGCTTCCATGACTGCTCTGTGCTCTGAAGAAGAGATAAGGGAGTTGGAAGAGAGAAGTTATTTTGTTTGACTCTGTGACAAAATCTATTCTGAAAATTTCTTCACATCTTTTTATGCTGTATTATATTTAAACTGCTACAAAGAAAAAAAGATAAACCTTTTAAGAAAACTCCTTTGTAGGGATTCCAGTTGAGAAAATGTAGGCAAGTTAAAAAGTTAAGTAAAGTCTATTCTATTCAAGGTCAGAGAAGAATTAAGAGGGAGAAGAAATTGAGCTACAATTGAGAACATAACACATGACAAATTTGTGATAGCTTCTTTCTAGTAGTAAGGAAGAGCATGTGAATTCACCACACAACTTTATATTTTATATATGTATATGTGTGTGTATAGTTTTCATCCAGTTATTTTAACAAATGTGTCTGTATATATAACTTAAAAAGAAATAATTCTACAAGGTATATTAAGAAAAACAGCAGTTCCCCTACCCTCATCCTATTTCCTGTTCCCACGGGACACTACAACTATCAACTCTTTTACTTCTTTTGAAATTTACCTCCAACTCTCTAAATCACTTATTTATGGTCTTAC
>JAQZBX010000893.1:0-33791 GCA_029593785.1 Cabassous unicinctus
TTTTTTTTTTTTTTTAAAGATTTATTTATTTATTTATTTATCCCCCCTTTGCTGCTTGTGCTTTACTGTGTCCATTCGCTGTGTGTTTCTTCCGTGTCTGCTTATCTCCCTCTTGCTGTGAAGTCCTGCTGTTTCAGCCCACCGTGCCGCGCGGGCCAGCCTGCTCTCACAAGGAGGCCCCTGGAAGCGAACCCGGGGCCTCCCACATGGTAAATGGGGCCTCTATCGATTGCGCCACACCCACTTCCTGCTGTGAGGTCTTGCTGCATCAGCCCACCGCGCTGCCCGGGCCAGCCGGCCTGCCCTCACAAGGAGGCCCCGGGAAGCGAACCTGGGGTCTCCCATATGGTAAACGGGAGCTCTATCCATTGAGCCACACGCGCTTCCCAGTATTTGTCCTTTTGTATCTGGCTTGCTTCAGTCAACATAATGTCCTCCAAGTTCATCCATCTTGTCATAAGTTTCACGACTTCATTTCTTCTTACCGCTGCATAATATTCCATTGTGTGTATACTCCACAATTTGTTTATCCATTCTTCAGTTGATGGACACCTGGGTCATTTCCAACTTTTGTCTCTTGAATAATGCTGCCATGAACATTGGTGTGCAGATGTCTATTCGTGGCATTGCTCTCAGTACTTCTGGGTATACATGTAACAATGGTATTGCCAGATCCCATGGCAAGTCTATATTCAACTTCCTTAGGAACTACCTAACTATCCTCCACAATGGCTGTACCATTCTACATTCCCACCAACAGTGAATAAGCCTTCCTATCTCTCCACATCCTCTCCAACATTTACAGTTATCCTACCTTTTAAAATAGCTGCCAGTCTAATAGGTGTGAAATGATATCTCATTGTAGTTTTGATTTGCATTTCCCTAGTTGCTAGTGATGTTGAGCATTTTTTCATGTATTTCTTTGCCCTTTGAATTTCTTCTTTGGACAGTTGTCTTTCCAAATCTTTTGCCCATTTTGTTTTTTTATCAGATAGTTTGTCTTTTTATTGTTGAGTTGTATGATCTTATATATCATGGATATTAAACCTTTATCAGATATGTAATTGTCAAATATTTTCTCCCACTGAGTCAGCTGTGGATGGCTATGTTTTGATCACCTCTTCATACGATAATGAATTTGTAGTAACTTGTAATGCTTTCTATACACATATAGAAAGATAATTTAGTCTTTCCTTAAGAATGGCTAGATAAAATTTGACCTTTAATAATAATTTTGTATATTTTTTTGAGTTTCACAACTTATTATTATTATTATTATGTAAAGTTTTATAGCCGTTTTCATTGGTTTTCCACAGAGTATCGTTTGACTCCAGACTTTTCAAATTTTGTTTTTTCTCCACTACCCACATAGCTCTGGTGCTAAGTTTTTTGGACAGACACATCCATGTTGCAATACAATATCTGGCCTTCTCCCTTCCTCATCACAAATCCTGTGTGTGTTGACAAGGTGGGTTGCAGCAGTATTTCTGGAAGGCATCCCTACCCCAGGACAGCTAAAAATTATTTAATTGCACTCAAGAGTGTCTGGAAATCATAAAATATCTACAATATACTCCTAAACCCAAATCTAATGTAATCCCAATACAACTTCTCTTTCGTCAGATCCCATGGCCATTCTGACACTAGCCTACATTACAGGAAGTATGGCAAAGGAAAAGGGTGGAAAACATAAGGTATCTTAAGTGATTAAAATGGGAAAAACCTTACCTCTGAAAAATATATATTTTTTATTAACTTTATTTCAAATTCACAAAAATAAAATAAAAAATTTAAAAATTCTATGTCCACATAAATGTCTGATAGGGCCTTCTGTAAGTAGGCCTTAGAATAAGGCTGTGTAAGTTGGGGACTGTGAAGACTAAGCATCACAAAAAATATATATATCCCCCCGATCATAACCATTACACTAAGTTACATTTTTTCCTTAAGGATTTTTAAAGGTTATATCCCCACTCATTCCTCAAATTCTTTACCCTTCACTCATTGCTTATATTTCTGGGGTGTTTGAACTAAAATCCATTCACTAGACTAGAATTTAGGCACTTGGAATTTATGTGGTCTACAGTGCAACTCAGTGTATGGTTTACTACTAAATTCTAAACTCGAAGACTGATATAGGGTATTTCATGCTGTTAAACCACGTAATGGTCATGTCAGCTCATGCTTTCTCTTGATTTGAAATTCTTTTGTTTTAAGCAACAGAAATTCAGTTGACATAGGATTAAGCAAGAGGTTTATTGCAGGGATGTTGAGGCAGATCACTGAATCAAAGGAAAAGCTGAGGCAATCAGGGAAAACCCAGGAACTTTGGAGACAGGAACCAGAGATTTAACACTGCTAAAATCACTTCTCTCTCAATTTTTACCCTGTCTCTAACTCTCTCTCCTTTTTCTTTTATGTATCTCACTTTGTGGCTTCATCCTTTCTATAGGAAGTTTAGCTTTTACCCACTTGTGGAGAAAAAATGTACAGATAGTCCCAGATTTATCTCTCTACTTTGGTGATGAGCGATGTAAGAAAGATTTTGCTTTCGATCCACTAATAAAATATTTAGTAAGGAAATTGACTTGCCTGGCTTGGGTAATGCAACTACCCTTTGAAGTTTTAGGGAAGTGAAGTACGATGGTCACCCACACCCAACCCTAGTTCATTGTACTACTCAGGGGTCACTATAACATGTACCACATTATAGATGGAGAGGCTAGGGGTAAAGATTCATAAATACCATGGCCTCATAATAAAGAATCCATAAGTACTTTTATTTATTTATCTTTCTCATCTTCTTTGACTCTATATTATTTCAGAATTGTATTCTTCTCAGGTTGATCCCAACAAAACTGCCTTCCTTGCCTTCCATTTAATTCCTAAATACATACTTTCTTCTGAGGGCTATTTTAACTGCAGTTACAAATACCTTCCAGGCATCATATATCATTTTCTCTGTATGCTTTATACTACATACAACATACATAGTTCTATTATTCAAGTTACCAACAAATATTTCCAATGCTAGCCAGAAAAAAACTTTTAAATTATAAATATTTCTAACCTTATGGTTTTGGTTGAATCTTTACCCACATGTCTAATTTTCATGAAGATGTATCCTTTGACTGGTGTTATGGATTGAATTGTGTCCCTCTGTAAGATATGTTCAATTTTTAACCCCCAGGCTCATGACTATGCGCTTATTTGAAAACAGCATCAAACTGAATTAAACCCTAAACCAATATTATGGTTTTTTAAAGGAGAGGACATTTGGAAACAGACAGAGAGAAGGCAGTCATGTGATGGAGTCAGAGATTGAGTCAGGCCACAAGCCACCACAAAAACCCTACAGGCTTTAGAGAAAACATGGCCCTGCCAATACATTGATTCAGATTTTTAGGATTCAGAAATGTGAAACAAAACATTTCTATTGTTTTAGGCTAACCGGTTTGTGGTACATTGCTGTGGCAGCCTAGGGAACTAAGACAACTGGTTCCAAGTATTTTTTTCTTTTGAGATGCTCTGTATGTACCCTAGATTTCTTCTTCATGGTTGTGTTTCAGGAAGGAAAAACCAGAAAATACCCTCAACCATTAATAAGTATACTTTTGCATCCTTTTCTTACTATCATTATAAATATACTTTTTCATGAGCTCTTTTTTTCACACATTTTTTTAAATTAGAGAAGTTGTAGGTTATCACTGCACTTTTATTCTTTTACAGATATCAGCTAGATGCAGGGTTTTATTACCTTAGAGTTCTTATAATTGTAAGTTACAAAATCAGTGTGGGATTATCAGTGAGTAGATTTTAAAGTATTAAAGTCATACCTTCTTGGAGGCTTATTTATGCTTTTGAATATTTTATGATTACCCAGTGTATCACATTTTGATGACAATTGTTATTTTGGTTAAAATATTTTAAAAATCTGAAAAACAAATCAAGGCAGTAGCTAATAATGTGTATCTAAAATGGGAAAGCAATTTTATATGAACTCCATACACAAACCTTAGAAAATAAAATTAAATTGGCTTTTGACAAATACATTTTAACAGTCATTCTGTTTTCTGAAGTTTATCTCCTGAGGGCTTTTATTATCTCTTTTAAAAAAAAGTCTTAGAAAGAATCCTGCTCAATTTACTAAGAGTCCAAAATATGAATGAAGGTACACATTTAATCAAGACATAGGTGTTATTTCTTGTGGGCTTATAGATTAGAGACATAATAATCAGAGCTCATGTTATCAATGAAAATGTTTTTAATGATATTAATGATATTAAGCAGGTAACCAACAATGTCTGCCACTAAGGGATAATAATAACATTTCATGAAATATTGTATAGATTAAATGAGTTACTACATACAAAGCATTCAGGTTAGTGCCTGAGACACATTAAGAACTCAATACATTTCCATGTTTTCTTCCTCCAAAAATAACTATTTTGGCCAAGATGGACTAACAAGGACTAGATTTACCTTCCCACCTGAAATGTCCAAAAACAACAACAAAAAGCCCCAACAGACAAAATATAAGCAAGAATGGTTTTCAGAAATGGAATATCATGCAATGAAGGGCATTGATTCTTGAGAGATAGGGAAGAAGGAAAGTAAGCCCCAGGTTTACCTCAGCTTTCTGCCTTAAAAGTTTTTTGGCCACAACACAGAGAGGGGAAACTGAGGCAGAGCCCAGCGGATTCCATGAGTTGAGGACACAGAGCCCAGGGAAACCAAGACAAACTTCATATGAAAGAATACCAGCAGGAGAAAATGGCACAGAAAGAAAACCAATTTGCAGAGGGTACTTGTACTTGTATGTGAGGAGACTACCCAAGGCTGGAGAAAAAACCATATGAAAGGATTAGAGGGAACAGTGCTTGGTGTGTACATAGGTCTAGGAACAATGTCTGTCCCTACAACATAGACTGGAAAACTCACCATTTGCAGGGCATTTGGTGGAGTACTCAGGTAGGTCTTTCCCCAGTAGTGATGAGTAATTATCCTTGACTGACACTCCTCTAGACCTGAGTAACAAATGATAAAAGCAAGGCATGAAGGAATCAAAGTGTTTCCAATTAACCAAACTTCACCCCAGAGCAAAACTGAAGATTTTATAGGGATGAAAAAATATCCAGCATGCAACAAGGTGAAATTCACAATGCTTGGCATCCAATCAAAGATTAATAGACATGCAAAGAGACAAACACCCAAGACCTATAATGATGAAATAATCATTCGGTTGAAACTGACCCCCAAAAGACATGACATGAGTTAACAGGAATAACATTAATTCAGCAATTACAAAACAAACAAAAGAATTCTTACAACTTTATCCTGTATGTTTCAAATGGTAAGTATAGACCTGGAAGATATAAAAAGATCCAGATTGAAATTCTGGGGATGAAAAATGCAATGTCTGAGAAAGAAATATACTGGGTAGAATTAACAACAGATTAAATATTACAGAAGAAAAGATTAGTGAGCTTAAAAACTTTGAAATAGAAACAATCCAAAATGAAGCATAGGGAGTCAAAAGGAAATTAACAGAAAAAAAGAAAGAAAAAGAAAGAGCAACAGTGAGAAATGGAACAATGTCAAGCAGCCTGGTATAGAGGTAATTGGATTCCCTGAAGGAGAGGAGAGAGGGGGGAGACAGAAAATGTATTTGAAGAAATAATTCCTCCAAACTTTTCCAACCTAATGAAAACCATAAACCCACAAATCCAAGAAACTCAACCCCAAGGCCAAGAAATATGAAGGAAACCATACTAAGCCATATCATAATAAAATTTTTCAATATCTGTGATAAAGAGAAATTCTTAAAATCAGCCAAAAAAAAAGACATGCTATATACAAAGGAGCAAACAAAAATTACATTAGATTTCTTGTCAGAAAAAAAGCAAATATGATGGCCTTGGAGCATTTTGTCCCTCAGTACTTTAAAGTACTGAGAGACAAAAATTGTCAACCTAGAATTCTATGGATGGCAAAAAAACATTTCCAAGTATGAAGGCAAAATAAAGACATTTTCAGACATACAAAATCTGAGGGAATTCATCATCAGCAGACTTGCACTACAAGAAATGTTAAAGTAAGTCCTTCAGGCAGAAGGGAAGTGATAGTAGATGGAATTCTGGATTTAAACAAAAGAATAAAGAGAACTTGAAAGGGCAACTACATGGGTAAACATATTTTCCTTATTATTTAAATTTGTTTAAAAGGTAACTGACAGTTTAAATAAAAAATAACAATATATCGTGGAGTACATAACATGAAATGCAAAATGCATGACAACTGTTATGCTTTCTTTGGGAAGACTAGAGACTGTTTCCAGCATGAATTGCCTTAACTGATAATATTGTTGGATATAGAATTATAAGATAATGACTCTTAATGTGGACTATGCAAATTCTGAATTAAAAGAATGTAAATTGGTACAGGGCTGACACATTGAGGTCTTTGCCATATTGCCAGATGTGTTGCTCTATGGCCCTTTGCAGTTACATAACTTCTGAGTCTCAATATCTGAATCTCTAAAATGGAATCATTAATAACACTGATTTTTACTAATAAAATGGATAATATTAATATAAACCTATAGTTTGATTTGTTTCTTCTCAGGACTGAAACAATAGGGTAAGAAATATACTTTAAAGGATGGCCCCCAAAATATCATTACAAAGATGTGTTCCTTATGTCTTGCCTCACAGATATGGAGAGAAAGAGATCAAATAGAGAAAAAAGAAGGGAAGAATTTTACTTTTGAACATTTGCATGTGGAAGATTATAGGCATAACTGGAAACTGTAAAAAAGGCTCTGAAATGATAGATTGATCTACCTGTATATTTTCAGAACCAAGTAATGCCTACCACTCAAAGGAGGAATAAAAAAGCATAATGGTAGTTTTTTTTTTTTTTAAAGCTATATACAAATGATAAAAGCAAAGACATCAAAGTGAGTAGCCTTTCAACTCATGCTCAATTAGAATAAAAGTTTGGTTGATGTTTTAAACATTTATGACTAACTAACTGTGACAGGCTCTCAGCTTTGCAAACGGGATGATTTTCAGTTGACTTTTGATCTGACTGACAGTTCCTTATACACTTCAGTGTTAGTTTATAACACACGAGCCCACATCTGAATACACATGTGACTAATTAGGGACTGTTTATGGGCTACCCACATAAATTTAACACACAAGAGTGAAGGCATTTTAAACTACAGTTCATGATTTTAATGAAAGAGTGTTAATTAACAAAGGTGATTGACCTATTTTTTATATTGTTAATTTTTAAAAAAATGAATAAAATCTAAAGTGTTTTACACGTATATCTGATGGCATATTAGATCATTTAGAAAGTTAACATTATGACTATGAAACAAAAAAATGATTAGGTATTATAAAATTTTGGTTGTAATATAACAGACCAGCATTGCAGATGATTCTCTGGATCTTGATTTCCAGGAACTTTGTGTCTGAGATATCCCAAGAGGCATAACGTGCAATGATTTGGAGGGTTGACTCAGGAGCCAGACTGGCAGGTCTGCTACTTACCAGCTGGGAAATCTAAGTAAGTTATTTAAACTCATTGCACCCTAATTTCCTAATCTGAAAAATGGGGACAATGGCACCTACTTCAGGAGATTGTTCTGAATTAACACATGTAAAGCATTTAAAAGAGTGGTAGCACTTAAGAAATACGCTATAATGCTATTTATTATTGTAAATAAGAAAAACACTAACTGCTTACATTTGGGTCTTTTTTTAACATTGGGTCTTAATGGAACAATGCGGAGGCTTAGTTCACAAATAAGGCAATTTTGAAAGGGGAGAGTCCAAAAATGTTCTTAAAGCTCACATTCAATAGGAGAGAGAAAATAAACTTAGAAATGTCATTGCCCTAAATCATGCCTTCATCTGTTTTGAACTGAGAAAAGCACTTCTTTCAAGTGGGAGTTTCCAAAGAAAGAGACTACTCTGAATTTTACAATCATTTGGATGTCACCTAGTAGAGACTGCTATTGATGATTTACGGTGGGAAGATCCAGCATTTCTCTGAACCTCTCCAGGGACCTTTGGGGATAGGGAGTGGGGGGCAGTGTTCACATTTCTACTAGATACATCTGGCTCTGAGTCTTGTTTTTGATGAACTATTTTGTTGCATGCCCTGACACCCAGTCTTTTATTCCAAACTGTGTTGCACAGTGATGGCTTTATTTCTTCTAGCTTATCTTTGTGGTCCATAATACATTTTCTCAGCCCATGTCAAATTTCAGCTGCAGAGCAGCAGACCATTCAGCCTAACCTGAAGCTGCTAATGTCCTGTCTCAGGTACCCACTGTGAATCATTCTGCATTCTGTCACAGGCTCATCTTTGGTGCTATGGGAGCTCACTGACCTGTGCACAAGTGTATTCCAGGAAATGAGAAGAGTTAGTACCTCCGAGGACAGTGGCAGACTGGAATCAGTGGACAAAATTATCTAACCTCCTGTCTTTTAGAGACATCCTGAACATTTCTCAGAAACCATGAAGGAACAAATCTGTTTCTTACAACACTCTTATTTTGCTATTTCTAACTTCCATGTCTCATTCTCCTTGCTCCCTCACTTCGATTTGTTGAAATCATTTCTTAAACTACCTGTACACAAGGCATTCCTCCTAGTTCCACTGATACAAGGCTAAGTTGCAGTCTTGTCTGGGTTAGACTTTCTTTAAGGACCCGGGCTGCAGAAGTTTATATGAGGGAATTGCAAACAAGGTAAGGTTGAATAATTAGACATCCCAGTTCTTGAAAATACTCAGAACTTTCTATGACTGGAAACTTTCATCTGGCAAGTTTTCCCACAGATTCATTCCCATCATCAACCAAAATTTTTGGCTCTCCTCTCCTCTTCCAGAACTCCTTTCTTTATCACTCCCCATCTTCAACCCCTAATGCAGGGGTTGTTAACCTTTTTGTTCCACAGATCCCTTTGCCAGTCAGGTGAAAACCATGGACCCTTTACTAAGTAGTGTAATAATACACTATACTGTGTATTATTTAATAAATATATCACCCCCACACCAATATGTTTCCACAAGAACAATGTTTATTTGAATTTTAAATTCAAGCTCATGGATCCCCTGAAATCTTTCCATGGACCTCTGATTAAGAACCCCTGCCCTAATACATCTTAACTTCACAAACAAAGCTGATTATCTGTCCATTTGTTTTCCTGGTTATTGTATTGTCTGCCTAGAAAATCTCTTCATTCACATATAAATCAGGCTATCAAAGTGTTTCCCTAATCAAAGTTGCTTATCCCATTAGAGAAAAACTCTGGGAAAAGAGATTGAAATGGCAAAGTTTCACCCTATTATACCAGCACTTCTCACTTAATGGCGACATACTAATAGGGCATCTAGTGAAATGGAACCTTTTAAAAAAAAAATTAAATGCCAAGGGATAGCTAAGTGGACGCAAGCCATCACACTAGAGCTGATTTTCTTTGAATCCTCCATGAGCATTTGTACAGTTCCCAATGCCCTGGAGGTACTAGGATCTTTTGTGCCTGGCAAGACTGGCCTCTCCCAATCCCTTTTGTTATTCAGAAAGAGGGTTGTTATATCTGCATAGAGGTCCTTCATTCTCTGAAGAGATCCAGTGTTAGTTGAACTTCCCTGATTGACTACAATGTTCCTAATTAAGTTTAACATTCCTGGGAAAGAAACAAAATGCCTAGAGAAGAAATAATCCTGTGAGAAGTCAACATCTGAAGCTTAGGTTTAAAATCTGGGCTCAAAAATCAGAATTTGGCTGTTCATATTGGTGAGGGTTCAGAAGGCCTCAGGACCTTGGCTTAGTGGTTATGATTTTGAAACAATGATAAAACATTTTATTTTATTAGAGAAATTGTAGGTTGCAGAAAAAGCATGCAGAGTATACAGAGTTCCCATATACCACTCTCAGGCACGCAGTTTTCCTATTATTGACACATTGCATTGCTATGCTATCTTTGTTACAATTGATGAAATATAACAGTACGATACCTATAGTCCATAGTTTACATTATGGTTTACTGTTTGTATTGGTACAGTCTTATTTTTTAAAATTTTATTCTAGTAACACACATGTACCCTAAAATTTCCCCTTTTAAACACATTCGAATATATAATTCAGTGATGTTAATTACTTTCACCATGCTGTGCTATCATGACCACCATCAATTACCAAACTTTTACAATACCAAAACTTTTATAACAATGACTAAACTTTTGAGTGTAAACTCATAGTAGTTTAAATCTTAGTTTAAGTAGCACACATTGGAATGTCAGTTTCACCTGAGTAAGGCTCTGGACTAGTGATGATACCTCTGCCATTGTGGTTCCAAATCTAACAGAGATTTTGAAGCAACAATAGAGGGATTGAAGGAATCATATTAGTTTCTTCTCCCCTCCTCCCCTCTGCTCCTTTCCCCTCCTCTCCCATCTCCACACTTCCCCTAGTCTCTTCTCCCCTCCTCTCCTTCCACTTCCTCTCCTTTCCCTTCCTCTTTTCTGCCCTCCTCTCTTCTCCTCTCACTCTCTCTCTCTCTGGCCCCTGGCCCCTACTGGAAGCACAGTTAAACAAGATAAGCAGTAACTAGAGTTCTTAGTAAATATACTTGAACCTAAGTTATACATTAAAAAAATAGGGTGGGATCTTTACTGTGAACTAGTGGAGAGGAACACAGTAGTCATGCGTTATTTGTTCTACAAACTCTGCAAGGATAATAACTGTGCCTTGATAATGTTGTAATCTTAGGGTCCCAAATGTCAATCTGATAGTCAATGCATGTTAAATAATGAATACATAAATAGAGCACAGAGGTGGGTCAGCTCTGCTACCTTGTGCCAGGTTAACTCATAGAAACCAGACAGAAATGGAAGAATTAGGAAAGGAGAATAGAATTCTTTGAGAAAATTGAGAAGGAAACTGATAAAGTATGGCATCACAAGACCAAAGAAGCAAGCCTTCAAAATTGAATGGGAGACTATATGCTGAAGAGAAATGAGAAAAGAGGAAGATTCAATATGTCATGATACCAGATTTGTGCATCTAAACAATTTAACATAGTGATGAAGGTGGTGAGCTCAAAAACTAGGCTGAGTATTGCTTTCAGGGCTACCATTTGACCTTTGACCTTTTTGCATCTCTGTTTCCTCATTTGTACTTTGTAGGTTTGTTAAAAGGAGATATAAATGAGATAATCAATGTGTTTAGCATGAGGTCTGTGATATAGCCAGACCTCTCAATAAATATTATCTATTATAAAATTTATGACCTTCAATAGAAGAAATTTTGGAAAATTAATTTGTATAGAAACCATTGATAGGCATTAGAATGTATCACTGAAAGTTATAGAAGAATGGACAGATAAGAGTTACAACTAAAAAACTGAGAAACCAAGAGAAGAATATTTTTTAAGGTTAGAAGAAATGAAAACATGCTTGGTGAAACAACCGATACTCACTTTCTCATCATTTTGGAGTTCAAAATAAAGTTACATCTTGTTTTGTGTCAAAATTCAATATAAGCACCCTATTCAGTTAATTATTTTTCTATGGATTCCCTTACAAGGCATTTCCAAAGCCTTAGTTTTTAAGAATTATGGCAAATCCATTGTAAGTTCTTATTTTCCTCAAGCTTTTCCGACTGAAGTTGCCATATGGCATTGCTGTGGAAGTTCTGAATGTAGGCGATTGCCCATATAGGAAACACATGGTGGTGGTGATGCTGGGGGGAACTCTATCCACTAAACCTGTCAGTCCTGTATGAGTTCCACCAGGTGCTGGGGAAAATGGTAAAGCTGTAATTTCAATTGATACAAAAACTCAAGTAAAAATAAAATCCTTCATCCTTCTTCTTCTGATTCATGAATGTGTGAAAATGAAAGCTCAAGACCAAGGTGGACAGGAAGTTCTAGATAGCATATTTATAGGGACATGCTTGAGAAAGGAGGAGTGACATTTTTATTTGTTAGTCTGCTTTTGTTGATGGAGAGGATGAAAAACAGAATATTTCACCAGAGTTATTTCCTCCTATCACATAGCAGGTGACATCAAACTTAATGTTGTAGCAAAAATCTTGATATGGGATGAATGTCATTAGAGGTGGTTGAAGATATAGTGATTAGAATATTGGAACCTTTAAAATGGTCATAGGCCTGCTTGTGTTCAGAATGACAACCCACATCTTTAGGAAGAACGAGGACACGAGTACCATGGACAGTGCCTTCCAAAATTTAGAATTTTCTGTCCCACCTTCATGGTTCTTTTTTGTCAAAGATATGTGCCACTTATATTAGTATTTCTTTAATATCAGTCTTTGAATCAACTCATCTTAAAAATCTTAAATATTTGTATTGCCTACCTCTAAGTAATAGCATCTAAGTTACTTTTGATGCATTGGTTCTCTTTTTTATAATGTATATTCAAATAAATGTTCAGCTTTTTAATTTTTTAATAATGAAAGTTGTGCATACATTGCCTGAACTCATCTCATGAACATCAGTTGTTAGAAAACATTGAAATAAGGACTATAGCAAGGGAAAAGGGGGTGTCAAATATCAGATGAAGTTAAAGGAAACTTTGAGTTTTTGTTGCCTGCTTTTGTAGAATTCCAGGCTGCCAGGGTACTACTAATCCTTTGCTCAGAAAAACTTTGCTCATTTTAGGGATAGACCACAATTAGGCATGTGGTGATTTTACCATGATGTTACTATCTAATAGCATCTAAGTATTGTCTAAGATGTGACTCTTCCAGATTGCAAATCTTTGATAAGCATCTAAATATAATTTTGCATATACTTTGAAATTCCTCTTCCACAATTCCTTCATTAGGTTTAGGATATTCAAACATTAGTGTCTCTAATTCAAAGCTTCAGAATTTGCAATACTTTCTAGAGAGAAACAAGTGAAACAGAGGAAACCTTATCCAAATCACTCCCGTAAGTTTATATTTCAGGATCCTTTCTATAGGTAATATTCTAGTATCTCACACCACAAAGAATCTGTAGAACTACCTGAGAATCAGCAATGGAAAATTCTCACATGCTTAAGAATATAATAACATTTTATTGATAATGTAATGCCTCTGTGTCACATAAAATGAAACTGTCAGCATTCTTTTGTAGGTTTCTCTCAAGCTTAAGAGCAGGTCCTTGACAGCTCCAGTATTGCCTTAAAAATCTTATTGAAATGTAGATTAACACTGCAATATCTTATAATGGTTGGAAAATGTTTTCCCTTTAAGGCTGGTAGAAAAGCAAGTATTAATAAGCATTAACATTACCTGCTATATATTAGCATTTTCTTCTAAAGGTTAGTCTTCCCTGTCCCTAATATTTAAATTCATTTTAAAGTGTAGCATATAACCTAAGACTTTAAGGTGGATTTTTCAATAAAAAGCTTTGTGGATAGAAATATCTTATGAACATCAATTTTTACTACTCAGTCATTATAAAGATCAAGTTAAGAATAAAAACATTTGTTCTTTCAAATATTTGTATGACAAAAGGTTCTAAAAGTGACAAAAATAAGATTCACCATATAATTTTAGCACAGTGTCTTAATTTAGCAATGCTCAATAAATATATGTTCACTAATTTTAAATTAAAATCAAGTCTATGATAATATAAATGAAAATTGTTAAGATGTCACATTTTGGTGTTTCAATATTTTATCTGGAGTCTGCTGCCCTCCTCATTCTCCACTGACTGTATCCTGATTGTGGGTAGGACAAGATGGGATTCCCTGAAGCTCCTGACTCCATGATTCTACTTCCTTACATTTATCAAGTCTCAATACTGATACCATTAATGAATACATCTCCATATACCCATCTTATGACTCCCATTAGAGTTTATTTATCATACCTAACACCAAATAAAAGCCCAACAAATAGGTTCTCTAAGTAACTGATTCTTCTTTTTTTTTTCTTAAGAAAATACCACAAATTTGCTTTTAGCTTTCCACTTGCAGCATTGTCAATGGGACAGTGTAGTGTTTCTTAATACTAAATCAGGATTACATAAATATCTTGAGGGAGAAAGTATGTAATTCTTGAATATTTATTGATAATTAGAACTATGCTAAGAATTGTGAGAGATGCAAGGGTCATAAGACCTTGCCATTGTGGAGCATGAAGTCATATTGGAAATATGAGATGGATGTGCTTCAATTCAGTTGAACTGTAGAATAAATCAGTCCATCTAACCCCCTAAACACCCAGTAGAAAGACTTGGAAAGAGAAAATATCATATTGGCTGCATCTGAGAGAAGTAGGCATTGAAGAATTAGGAATCAAGATTTGAGATCACAATTTTTCTGGAAATTATAGTGGTGTTAATTTAACACAGGTCTCACCTATTGGAGAATCTGCTAGAGAAATTCATCTAGGTTATATACTGTCAATAATGAGACATAACACTATAGCCTTATAAGCATCTTTTGGTTACAACATCTAATTTTGCCAAGAACGATTTATACAAATATTTGATTACAGTTTGGGATGGATGTTAATACATACAGACACAGGGGAGAGCAGTCTGCTAATGGAAATATTGGAGATTAGGTGTTAGAGCTAGTGCACTTTTCAAAACAAATGGTGCTTTCCACAATTAATTTCAGTAAATTAAAAATTCTATGTACATTTCATTTTTAAGTAGAGGAATGAAATGTAAAACATACAACCACCATTTATCCTTATCCATCCTTCTATATAAGCATCTTTACATACATATATATGTACATGCATGCACACATTTCTTAATAATCACACAACGTTATTGAAAGAATTTCATTTTGATGAAATTTTGATACTCAGATCAAGAGAGTTTATTCATCCCCCAAAATGGTAGGGTACTTAACTGAGTAGCTTAAAAGTTTTTATTTATTTATTTTTCTATCAAACTAGTAGATTTTGAAATATGAACATTCTATGGTATATTAGTCAGCCAAAGGGGTGCTGATGCAAAATACCAGAAATCAGTTGGCTGTTATATAGGGTATTTATTTGGGGTAGAAGTCCACAGTTACCAGGCCATAAAGCGCAAGTTTCTTCCCTCACCAAAGTCCGTTGACATGTGTTGGAGCAAGACAGCTGTCGATGTTTGCCAGGGTTCAGGCTTCTTGGGTTCCTCTCTTCCCGGGGCTTGCCTCTCTCTGGGCTCAGGCTTGCTTTGTGCCACAAGGCCAGCTGTAGACTATCAGGCAAATGGCTTGCTTCTCTTCCCAGGGCCTTCTCTCTTTCCTCATGACCAAGCTCCTCTGTTCGCTACTTCCCGGGGCTCCAGCTCAAGACTCCACATCACAACTCCGACTCAAAACTGCTCCAACACTGTCCTTTGCCATGCCTTTTATCTTCGAATCCCCATCCACCGAGGGGTAGGGCTCAACACCCTACTGACTTGGCCCAATCAAAGCCCCAATTATAACTTAATCATGCCCAGATGAACAGATCAGTTTACAAGCACAATCCAGTATCTATTTTTGGAATTCATAACTTCATCAAACTGCCAAACTGCTACATATGGCAAAACGAGTGTTAAAAAGAGAATGTGCAGCAGAAATTGAATTGTTTCAGTACTAGAAAAGGCAGGTGCATATCAAATGTACATAAACATCTGAATACAGATAAGAAAATATTGGCCTTATTTCAAGTGATATGGAAACAAGATATTAGAAGAAAATCTATCAGCAATGAAATGGAAAAAGATCAGAGCTAGGTATGTAGACCCTCAAGGGCCTCTGATCCAAAGAAAAAGCAATTTAACCTTAAAATACCTCATGAAAATGACCTCATTCTTAAGGCAGTTCTTAAATATACAAAAATATTTTAAACTGTAGAAAAGATCTTGTTCTTCTATAGAACCTGACAATGAAAAGGCATTAAAGTGGTTTTTGGGAAATACTTCCCCTCCCCCATAAAGTTGTTCATTTTGGGGCTTTAAAAAAGGGAGAAATACTTGATTGGCTTAATCACGGTTAAATTCAATAGGTAAAAGGAAAAAAAGAACCAGGGGAAAAAAAAAAGGTCAAGCAGTCTTGAGCAAAGGAACACACTTCATGAGCACATTGTGAATTCTTAATATACAATAGCTGAATTAAATGGGTTAAGATTAATTATTCCAATTTTTCTCTACATAATCTAGATAATTAGAAGATTAATTATTCTAATAATCCTCCTTTTAGTCTAGGTTATAAGAAGCACCTGGGAAGATTTTTAAGAATACAGTACTATCTTCTGAAATTCTTATATTAATCAAGTATTTATTTAGCACTTATTGATAGGGAACTCAGAAACGAACATAGATGATGCCTACCTTTAAGGAACTCAATCTAGTAAAGAAAAAGTTTAAGAAAATTAAATATTATAATAAAGTAATACAATTTATAAACAGGGAGTTTGGGAGTATAAAGAAATTTTATAGAAAAGGGAAGCTTGATTCTGACTTGGTGATCAGGAAACACTCTCCTGAAATTAAAATATATTGTTCAGATGGTCAAGGAGTGGAAGGTGTCTAATCAAAGAGGCTATATATATCAATGACTTTATGAGTTAAAAACACTGCATGCAGATAAGAGTTTGGGTTATCTTTTTTTTTTTTTTTTAAACAATTTTTATCCCGTTTTCAATGGGGTAGAGTAGGGTAAACTTCATGGGCCTGCAATCTGTGCAGTTAGACAGAGACCTGTACTTAGAAGGGCCCTGAGCTTGATTTTGAAATTCTTAATAATTTTTTAACAAGGGATCCCACATTTTAATTTGGTACTAGGTCCTGAAAATTATGTCATCCATTCTGGCTTAAAGGGCCAGCCTTCACTTCTTAATGGGGAATGGTGCATACATAGAGAGTGATGGATTCGCGGGAGGGGGCGGATCTTAAAAATAAACTATCACAGGCATAACGAATGGCAGAAAGAATCATCTTCTGTTGTAGTAGTCCAAGTAAGAATGACAGAGGCTGGCAGAATAGCCATATGCAGAATATTTTCAGATTGCCCAGTCCATGCCATTATTGACCCCAAAACACTGTACTCATAGATGACATCAAGGTGCTCCCTTACTCTCTGACTTCTGGTTTGGTTTAACTAATGGAAGAAAAGACTGGAGGGTGAGAGGAGAATGAGGTTGGGCATTTATTTCCACTGCTCCCTCCCTGCCTTGACATTTCCTGTCCTTCTGTCAAAGGCCACAGTTTGTTTCAGGCAGTCCTTTGCCCTCTCTAGTTTCCACTTCCTTCTCTTGTGCCTCAGTATAGAATGTTAAAATCCTCTTGTTACTCCTAGTCCTGGGATTCTGAAGTATTTCTTGTTGGATTCCATCAATATTTCCATCTTTTAATTAAGGTTTTTAATAAATTCCCTTCAAATTACCCACTTTGAATGGGTCGTTTGTTCCTGCCAGGCCTCTGAATGATACATGAAGCACTTGGGGAGGAGAAAAGAGATGGCAGATTTAGATACATTTGTTGCATAGAGAGGACAGGACTTAGTGGTTGATTAAAATTAGAAAGAGAGGAAGGAAGACTTATGGAAGATGATTCCAGGTTTAGAGGCACCCTTTAGCAGAGACGGGGAGGTTATTAAAGAATCTATGTGGAATGGAAGCAAGTCAAGTGTTCACCCTGTACCATATTGAGTAGAATGTGGGGCAGGCTGTTTGAAATTAGTCAAGAACTTAGAAGAGAAGAAAAAGATGTGGATGCAATTTTGTAGCAGTGAGTGTATCAATATTATTTCAATCTGGTGCAGAAATGAACTTTATAGACGGAGTCTAAGTCCTCAGGGAAGTTATGGTCTGCTAGGGTATGTAGACATGAAAGAAATAATAAATTACAGTGTTTAATTAATGGGACACAAAGAAGTACAGGAAAGTGTGAGACAATACAACGAGAAGAAGTGGCTTTTTAAATTATGTGCCAGTGGACCTATGTTAAGCAGGTGAAAAGAAGGAAGAGAAATGTTCCAGGCAGATGAGACAGTATTTGTTTTAAATCCCTGTGGAGATAATGAAATTACTTCATTTGAAACACTAAAAAGTTGCTGGAGATTAGTGAGCAAAGGAGGAAGTGGCATAAGATTACATTTCTGAGATGGATGGGAGACCAGATTATTAGGTCATGTTGAAAATGGGCCTGTTAAATTCTAACTACCAGGAATAAAGCAGCTAAACTCCAATCCAAATCTTGAAATGGCCTCAGCTCTCATGAAAGCTCCACTTGTAGGGCTTATCCCAGGCACATGGGAAAAAGTTGGGATACAGTTGGGAAACTCGATAATGTTCAAATAATTTTACAGTCAGTCCAGTTGGCTTGTGTATTCTGTAGTCAGGAAATATTAGGTCAGGGCACTATGGCAAAAAGACTACTTCATATATTAAATCACATGGAAAACAAACTCCCAGAATTCCAATATTTACATATATCCCTAGGTGTCCTAGCTCCTGGGTGAATTATTACATGGACAAACCAAGCCTATCCTATAGAAGCCTTAAGAAGTCAAACCTTGAAGGTTACTTAAAGCTTGTTTTGGAAAACTTCACTAGGACTTTAACGTTGAATTCAATTACCCAAGCTTCTTAACAAAGGCTAGTGTTTTCACTAGTTTAGTTAAGTGTGTTCATAGCTTATCCCAGGATGTTCTATAGTCATTTACTCTGGTACACATAAAAAAAAATGCGCAATGAGCAAACTATAGATCTAATCATGGACCACACATTTCTTCTTCAAATGAAGAAAATATGTTAAGATCTTAAGTAATAACTAACTCATATAGTGCTGCTGTGTACCGGGTGTCCTTCACAATTCTCCATATGTATTAACTCATTTAATCCACGTAACAATCCTATGAAGCAGATGCTATTATCATAGCCATTTTAGGAATGAGGAAACCAAATCACAAGTGATAAATAACTTGTCTAAAATGTGCACAGCCCATAAGTTATAGAGCTGGAATTTAAATGACACAGTCTTGCTTTAGAATCCACCTTCTCTGCCTTACTTTTTTTTTTTTTAAGTGAACGAGGGATCCATCTGGAGGCATCTTAACTATGATTTTGTTGAGTGTAAGGTCCCTAGAAATGATCGGGTCAGAGTCTTATTAGTGATCTTTTTTTGGGTGACAACATCAATTTTTTTTTATTAAGCGTGTTACACAGTTCCTGAAAATGATCAGCATTTCTTATAACTAAGAATATTTCATGGCACTCAGGCAAAGTGATACTCAACTCTGTTTCTTCCCTATATAACCACATATAGAATCAAATTTGGTAATGATTTTGAAGCATTTGCTGGTTTGACCTAAAAAAATTGTTGAAGCCAAATGGAAAATTGGTTCTTATTAGAGTGATTTTAGTTACCTTTTAAATGATAGAAGGAAATCTGAAAAATGAAAGAAAAAAAATATCTATATCTATATTTGGATAGCTGTTCCATACACATTTCCTCTAATGTTGGAATCAAATAAAATCTGAGTTTAACGAATATCTACCAGGATATTTGGCAACTTTATTTTTGAAAAATAAATTTCCGTTAATTCTCTAGACTTTTCTTAATTTTAAAATGCCTGTGAATAAGATAAGACATATAATCTCCATTTTGTAAGATTTTTGTTCAAACTGTCAAGATGATTTGTTTTGCGAAAAATCTGAAGGTCTATAGGCCACCCACTGCTTTAATAACTCTGATTGTTCTGTGTATCATCAAGTCGCTTCATCTAATTTGGACAGTTTCATTTCATATAACTATAAATTTTCTTCTCTGTCATTATTATAAATTGATCTCAATGGGAAAATGTTCATCACTGTTATAGGAAAGAAAAAAAAGACCCTCAACTAAGCATAGATTTCAAGCATCCCTCTATAATCACACACTTCTAAGAACACACTTCTAGACATAATTCAAAATATAGAATTTCTAATGTTATTTTGGCCCTTAATATTTTCCATTTTCTTTTCTTTATATCAATATAAATATAATATATAACGGAAAACATGACTTGACTGTTGCTGAGCCTGTCTTTTGTGAAGGTTGTTGTCATTTGGAGTTTCTTTTCTGTGAGATATTTTGGTGTTCAGAATTTAATTCTAGGATAAAGTGTCAAATATGAGGTTGCTGGCTACTTAAATACTAACCCCAGAGCCCAAATGAAATTTCAAAGAGCAACTCAGGTGAGAGTAAATAAATAAATAAATGGTTTGGTTAATGTTGGACATTTGCTTGGTACCATGTCATTCAAAACTCTTTCCATTTAGCAATAAAATTTGCATTGACATAAGAATGATGTATAATGCAGTGTAATTATTTACGGGGTCTTTGAAAAGAGAAGCCCCTTTTTTTCCAAGTGATTTAACTTTGGAAAGGAATTACTTCACAGGCTCTACAAATACTATTAAAAAACATTTTATGAGGCTTTTTTCTGTATATTCCTACACATGGACAGACTATTGTGTGTTCTAAAACCTGTATTTACATGACACACTTTTATGGTCCAATGGGCAAACACTACTCAGTCCTAAAATAACATCACAGTAATGACTACAGTGAAGACAGCAAGAGCACGCCACCATTATTATCCATATCAGACTGCACCAGATGGGGTATCTCTGGTGGTGGGCTGACAGTGGTGAACATCGAACAACTGTTTCTGGTATTTTTGTGTACTCTTAGGCACAGCAACATTATATTCACAGTAGTAATGTATCAGCTGCTCCATTTTAAAGAAGTATATTGTATTTTTTTCTTCATCTAAATTTAGTAGAGAAAGAAATAACATCGACAACTGAGGATGAGTTACATTAGGTAACTTAGCCAAATTTCACTGGGTATAAAGCAGGATTTCTCAACCGCAACAGTACTGATATTTTGGGTTGAATGATTCTTTGCTGTGGAGGGCTGGTCTGTGCATTGTAGGAGATTTAGCAGCATTGCTGGCCTCTGTTGACTAGGCAGCAGTACTCATCTCACTCTCTTTAGTTATGAGAAACAAAAATGTCTCCCTGGTTGTGCACCACTGCTATAAAGCAATGAACCCTGGACCATAACCATACATACACTCTTTTAACCAATTTAATTATACAATTATACTATTTGGCCTTATCAATATTGGATTTTCACTAACTTTCAGATACAAGGAGTACATTTTTTTCTCACAGTATCTTTCATTTACACTATTTTATTTTTACTTTATTTTATTTTATTTTATTTTATTTTTATTTTGCAGTCATGGCTACAGTATGGTAGCATTTTGCAGCTGTAACATTATTTCATACATTAATATAGTTATAAGAAAATAAAATAGACATTATTAACAGCCAAATAATACAGGGGTGCATCTTTCAGAGAAAAGCCTCAGGTGTCTGTCCAGAAGGGCAGTAGGGTCTTGCAGGCCTCCATTGGACCATGGGCTCCTGGAGGCTTGCGTTTCTGTGGCATCCTCACCAGTGTTAAGAAAAAGATCTTGACTGAGGAATACTTCATGACAAAAGCCTCTCCCTCCTAGAAGCAGTGGGTTTTTCAGTTACTTTTCTCATTTTCATATGCTCTGGAACAGAAAGGCTGCTTCCAAGAAATCAGGTAGTTGAAAGGAAGAAAGGGACAAGATTATTTACCACATCACTGATTATAAACATGACTTGAAATGTAATAGGAAACAGAAAAGAAGTCAAAATCCCTGCTTCTGCATGATTGAGAGTGTCCACCAGTGGTCTAATTATCATGCTACGACTGTCAATTCTGTCATTAGGTGTCGTCAGGGATTCATTGTTTCAGCTAATCAAATATTCTGCTTTGCAAAGAGAAACCACACATACAAGAATTCTCCATTTTCAAATTACTAGAATATAATAAAAGTCTGCTTATTGCTAACTTTTTCTGATATTAGTTAATCTTTCTTCTTTGACAATTTAAAAGGGATTTCAGGGTATTTTATTTGCTTTAGGGTTATCAATATAAACCTAAATTATCATTCTCTGTAGTTATGAAGAAGTGCCTTCTGATAAGGATTTTTGGCTGTTATAATGCCAGGAAAAATAGCCTTTAACATCCAGTATTGGCATTGAAATATTGATAAGCACTAAATGAAATGCAACAGAGAAAATAATAGTCTCTATTATATATAACATTGCATTCAGTATAATGCACAGTACCTAATGTCATAAGCATTCAATGAATATTGAAAATGTTCCAACTTTCAGTCATCTATCAATTCCTAGTAAATGACTACTATGTCTGAGATGTTTTGCTAAAGATTACATGGTTTATGATAAAGCTGGAAAAATAATGTGACTATATTTCAGAAAATGCATGTTTAACAATGGAAATTGTGATTTTAATATTGCATTCATTTTCAGCATTTATGTAAATTTTTCCTTAAGCGAAATTACTTAATGTGCCCCAAACCTACCTCTTTTTCAAAACTGCAAAGATCCAAAATAACTTGACCTATTTATTTAGGATTATCAAGGCTTCTCTGAAGCTACAATTGTAAAAATACAAACCAAAATGTTGATAGGCTAAGAGAGAATGGGATCTATATGGATGAACAAACACATTAATTCTCCAACTAAATTTATGTCCTATGAGACTGACATATTGAATAGTCATGGTCAATTTCTAAATTTACTTTAATTTTTATGTTTTTTTTCTTTATATTCCTCAAAACATTCTTTTATGCCTAGAGAACAAAAGAAGAATCATCCTGCAGTTAATTTTCATAATTTCATCTGCTGGTAGCAGAGGACTAGTTGCTTAGTGGATAAAGTGTTAGCTTTATATTCCAAAGGACAACTTCAAATCCTGTTAAGGTTATATTTTTATTAAAATTTCCATTAATTTTTTCATCAATGTGATTATAGATTAATATTAATTAATTCTTACCATTTTTTGAAAGAAATAAATGGAGTCATATCTGATTCAAAGTTAAAGAAGACACACTATTCAGGCTTTCTTGGTAACCCTTTCGTAGGGTTCAGAATTGGTCAGGGAGAAAGGGAATAAGATATCTTTAATGGCATTTTATTGAACTTAGCAATTTAAATGGCCTACCCTGATTTTTGAAGATATCAAATTACCATATGCATGATGTCTTTCTCATCAAATCTGGCACTCAGTGTTTACCAAAAAAAAAAAAAAATGACAAAGGTAATTAATGTTGGATGTAGTACTTCTGCATATGAGTTGCTGATATTAATGAGAATTCTGGGATGAGGTCTCTCTGTGCTAAAAACTGCCACATCGACAAATGGATTAATATTATAGACACTGACAAGAGAAACCATTGGAATTTGTTCTTTAGAGTTTTAATTCATTATTACAGCAACTGAAAAACATATCCTAAGAAGAATCAAATCTTCATTCTCCTTAGGTAATTCTGGGATATTAAGGTGGGCCACCAGATATTCTTAAAACTCTTAGGAGAAATGGAAGGAGACTTTTGGTACTGATAGGTCTAGACCTGGGTTATTTGGAACCAGGGTTTAAAAAAAGATTTGTGATGCCCATTTGGGGAGGGAATGCTATTCAAAGTAGGAGGCAAACTTATGCTAACACTTTAAGTTTTAGTGATTACTTTTAGTGCTCTATTCTCTGAAGTGCTGCAGAACCAAATAGAATTTCATGCTTAGCCTCATCCTCATCATCTAACTGTGGGAGGGTTGCAATATTTTAGGATTTAAAGGGAGATATAGGGCTTATATTTTAGAACCTGGCGCTATGATATTAAAATTTAAAGGAGAAATCTAAGAACAAATATATCTTTATATCTTGCTTTCCTTTTGCCTGTAAAGTGAAGGGGGATTTTTAACTCTTTAGAAATAAATGACACTGTCAAAATATATCAAAATACAATCCTTAATGAGACAAAACAAAGTGAAAAGGCCAAAGTACCCAAACAAGAAAATTCATTTATTAAATGTTTTATACTATCTATTGAGTTGCTTTCATGGTGATAAACTTACTAGATTATTATTTTTACCAATAAAACTAAGAGCCAAGACTTACTGGACATCTTCTTTGTGACAGGTGCTGCCAAGTGTTTTTAATTTCATTGAATCCTATCAGAAAAGCATTATTGTTTTTCCCATTTTAAAGTTAAATAAACTGAGTTTTAGAGAAATTAACTAGAAAAGAGCAAATATTTAGCAAACATCAGAACCAAGCAAAATACTTACATAAGAAGTCTTAAAAGTAACAATTTTTTTTTTTTTAGAAAGAACATTGAAAGTAGTGTTCTCATAGACACACACATAATAAATGAGGATATATCAATTATCTATATCATAAATTGGGAGAAGGGTTATAGTTTTCTCTTGAAGTTGTCCTGTGGCCTGGATTGTTACATTAAAACTAAACCGTCTAGCAATCCATTCACAGACATCCCCTGTCCAGAAAGAGTAGAAAAAATGGCCAGCATGCCCAAATCTCTCAAAAAACACATGCAATCCATATGGGGCCTGGGCAATTCAGAGAAGGGGTTCAGCACTTTTTCTTTAAGATTGGGTTTCATTTTGCTAACAGCATCCTGGCTGAATGCCCACTAGCAAGCAATTAAGACTTTGTGCTTGCCTGCATTTTAGTAGCTCTCCTCATGAAACATGCAGCCACATGGGAGCAGAAGCTTTGCCAGCATGGGTCACGGTCTGGGAGCAGCATCAGGAGAGCTTCTATGCTCTAAGGACTCATAGTCCTCTGGGAAGTTGAGGAGAGGATGGATGATTGATTGGCTGTGCCTGTGAAAGAAGATCAAGAACTGAATCGTTAAGAAATAAAGACTGTAGGGAGATATCAAAAGTGGAGTCGGGAGAAGAAAAGCAAAATGCTACCAATGACCTAATGAAAAAGATGAATCCATTTCTGAAAATTCAAAAGCAATTTGGTTAAATAAAAATAAATAAAAACTAATTGCTCATGTGAGTTCCTTACCATTGAACTTGGATGCTTTCATTTCTTTTTTTTTTTTTCTCTTCCAGTAACCAACACACATGTACCATGCCTCTAAAACGTGCCGTGCACTGTGGTAGAAGCTGGGGATGGGAAGACGAGTGCGGCATCTGTATGTGAGGATGAGTGCGAAGACCGCAAGGGCCACCTTGCTTGCCGGACTCCAGGGCGTGAGATTCGCCTAGACTCTAAGGTCAATGGCAGCCTGCGGGACTGGGGCAACAACGTAGTCTGTGCTGCGCCCATCTTCCCAGACTTACTTGAGCTTTATTCTGTCTGGAAGGAATCTTGACTGACCTTAACCTAAAATGGGGTGCCTGAAGAAATTAGCAAACTTTATATAAAGATGAAATAGCTTCCATGGGAAGAGGCAGGCATTTCATTTCTGAATATGAAGAAAGCTAAATCAATGCTTTCAAATCCGATTGATTATTCAAGCTCTCCTGGGATTCTGTTCCCTGCTCCTGGAAGTGCTAGTTTAATAGGTCTAACCAGATTTACTTTCATGATGTAAACATTGCCCAGAACTATTACAAAACAACAACAACAATATACCTCAAATCACCAAAACAATGTTTCTCCCCTTCACAATAGACTTTCGTAGACTAAAATAAATGAATAACTACTACTATCTCTTCAGATATATTTTGCATATAAGCTATAACAATCCAAATTTGTGCAAAACTCTTCTTCGAATTATTAATATGTCCCCTTAAACAAGCAATCTCACTGGTGTATATGAAAACAAATTTGCAGACATTATTTTCAGAGATATATCCATTGCATTTAGTGAAGCATAAATGTTTTTAATTAGCAATTTATATTTTCTTACTACTTGGAAAGTTGAGTGTAAACTAGGTTTATACTGAGCACCGGCCTCATTACTGACTAAATGCCTTGGTTCACTGGAGGAGGTCAGGGCAGAGCAGGGGTGATGGGCCTGGAGATATCTCTTTGGCCATGACTGTAGCAACAGTGGGAGTTCCTAATGTCCTTGCTCAAAATCCTGGGGTCCACAGAAAATAGATGGAATACAAAGAGTATCCCATTTTAAACTTCATTTCCAAGTCAATTCCATGTTGAGCATCATACTGGATTCCAATAGATGTGATGTTACTCCCTAGCTGGTTATCCTTTGAATGACATCCTCTCCATGAAGTATACACACATACACACACACACACACACACACACACAGCACGAACGCACGGCAGAATCTGCACCTTGGCATCACTTCAGTGGGACACAAGGAGTGGTGCAAAGAACACATTAACACAGGCCTATTTGTAAACCCAACTAGATTTGAGCTTCTATCTCCATTTGCCAGTTAAATTACCTTGAACAAGTTAGTGAAATGTTCTGAGACTTCTTCCCTTTGCTTATAAAGTAGATATAATAATTTCTATCTTACACCCTGGTGTAGATTTGTCTTCAGCAACAACACTGGCACATGGTACTTCTTTACTTGCTTTCCTTTGAACAAGTCAGGTTTGAAATTTGGGAAATTGCTCTAATTCTTCCGGGCCTATTCATTTCCTTATGTGAAATGGACTCCCTTTGATACAGATGAATAAATAATGAGCTTACAAAGCAAGGAATTACTACTATTTCTACCATGGTGCTGAGGGGAATATCTTATTCAATTCCAATTTCTTAACTGTGCCAGTCACATCTCATAATTATTATCATTACATTAGATATATTTGATCACAAATTACTGCATTTTCAATACTTAGGCAAATATACACTTTCAGGTAGTGAGATGAGTCTGAAGGTTGGCAAAGGGAAAGAAATACTTTTAAGTAAAACTCTAAATTATGTGTAGAGTATTGGGTATGTGTGTGTGTATATGTGTGAGTATGTGTAAATGTGTGTGTTTATCTTCCCCTCGGGACTATAGGGGAAACAAAAATAGCAAGGACATCAGTAACATCTGTGAATGCCCCAAGGGTGGCAATTCCATCTCATTTTTGAGATTTATTTTTTAACTGTTCCAGGCAAAAGCAAGGATTACTTACCTTGCTCAGTTTACTACAAGTTATTCCCAAAGTCCTCAGCCAAAGGAGGTAGTGCAATGACATATGGTACATATATAGTTTTTGTCTAAACCAGATTTTTCTAAAATATAAATGCAATGCAAATATAAAATGATAAAATTTAAATATTTTTAATATTTTTTCAAGTAGGACACCATTACCTGTTTAATCAAATAGTTCACTATTGAGAGGAAATCTCCTCCGAATTCTGCCCTACTAATACACTTCACAAGGATTTTGAAAGCACTCAATGCAGAGAATTCAATATTTTATTTTGGCAATGGAAATTTTGTAGAAATATTTGCAATATTTTGTGCTAATCCCTCCACGAGTCACTTTGACGTGGCAAATATTTGTTCTAGCAGACTTTACTACAGCTACAGAGTACATCAATCTGTTGTTTTAACCTTTTGAAAATAACCCTTGTGTCTTTTTGAAGAAAATAGTCATTGATGAATCCTTTTAAGTTTTCAACTTCTTTGCAATAAGGTGTCTGGGAGAGGAATCAGCATGTTACCTCAAGGGAATGGATTGAAGGAGACTGAGTACATCTCTGCTTACTTTCTTGGCTCATTGATTCATGGCTATGTAGGACCTAAACAAGTAAATGGTGGTAAACAAAAAACAAAAAACAAAAAACAAAAATATTTATGAGGAAAGTTAAAATAGTCTGTTTTAATATTTGCCAAGTTCCTTCTCAATAACATGTTTGGCAGCTACCAAATGACATGGCCTGCCCAGAGTTGATTTTGATGAAGCCTCTGGGATGTGTTAAAAAGTAAACCAGAGCAAATCACGTACTGGAAAGCATAACTCAATCAAGGAAAAATGTATGATTAAGGGCGACATGGGCAAGGAAAGCTTTGCCAGAGCTCAGGATAAATATTTGTATCAGTGTGAAGAGAAAGCTTCGTGACGCTGATGTCAACCAGCTGGAATTTTCATTGTTTATAAACTTTTGTTGTTAGAGTTGAATTCTGGCAGAAAAGGTACCAAAGAAAGAGCAGTTTCCCAGCATGAAAGTTTGAATTGTGATAAAGCTGCTTAACCAGATATGAAATCAAAGATTCAAAATTTCAGCCACTTTTCCCTTCCACAATTCTCTTGCCAAGAAACAACCTTCTTGCCTTAAATCTCACTTTGACAAAACTCATCAGGATTAGCAAATAGACAAGATATTGTTCTATTTTGTTTTGTTCTATATTATAAGAGTTCACAGCTTCCTTTTCCTTAGTACAATCATCTGTAAATGGGAAAGGATCTAAATGGATACTTTCATTTTATCCCACCAAAGAACATTGCCATCTGAATCAGATATTTTAATGATTGAAAATAAATGACTAGTTTCAGATTGAACTCAATATTTTGGAGAGTGTCTATTAACTCTATGATGCTAAGTTATTTATTTTTTTACCTCATTGTAGATCATTGCATACTTTTAACCTGAATAGTTTAGCAAGTTAAAGGATTTGGGCATTTGATTTCAATCTTCAACTATTTTTATTAAAAGGTAACCTGTATTTTCTCACCAAGCTATGTTTGTGTGTGTGTGTGCCTTTTAGAACACTGGAGGTAACGAAAAGTTATAAATCAAGCAATATTACAAGGACATGGACTTGTATAAGAATTTACAGTAGTTCAGAATAAATAACTCATCTTTAGGCAGAGAAAGAGAAATTGTTGGAAATTGACTCCTATAGCTTGGTCCTTCCTCTCTGACTATTAAGCACATAGAAGATGCTCTTATTGGCAAAGAGAGGACACACTGAGCTTTCCCATTTTGAGAACCAGATTTCTCCTAGAAACCTTATCTGCACCCTGGATACTCTCATGCAAATGCCACTTACTTCTTTAGGGTAGCCTGGAAGCTGCAATTTGAACATTTTCAATGAGAGGATGTAATGCGAGTCACTGAACAGAAAACAAAGATAACCTAATTCTTATCAAATGCGTATTTTAAGTATAGTTCAGTCTGATTGGCCTCAGACATAACACAATAAGATTTATATTTGTGTCTTGCTTTTGAGAATGCTGTAGTATCCCATCCACAATGGAGACCAAACTTGAGAGTCCCTCCACTTGTCCACCCCAACCTACTCCAGAATGAATTGAAGGTTAGTCCTGCCAAAGGAGAAACAGGACATATCAGAAACATAACCACATTACCTAGCTAAGAGCAAGCCCCTGCTGTTGTAATTACGAAGTCTTTGCTTCCCATCCCTGTGGTTCAGAGACCTGGATCACTAATTCCAATTTAGAATGCTTTTTTGCTAAGGATTTTTGCAAACTAGGAAGTAAGCTGAACCTGAAAACTTTTCAATATAAGTTTCAGGCTAGCACATTCCTCTTGTGAAGTAGAGTCTCTGGGTTATAGTGGCCAAAGAAACAGCCTTCAGAGTGTGGCTCTGTCTGTTGGCATTATACTAGATGCATATTTTCAGGGGCTGAAGAAATGCTTATGACTGCTGCTTAAGGTCTGCCCATTTCCATCCCATTGCTGTGGGACTCAAGGGAACTCACAAAAAGTAAACGCCATACCTAGAGTTGGAAATCCTACCAGGTGGAAACCCTAGGATTGTACAAACTTAGGTTTTAGTTACAATCATTATGTCACACACAGATATATGAGTGGCCCAGTTGTGGACACTCTGAAGACAACCCAGTTATTCCTTTCTTATGCCCCTCCTACCTCTCAATGACAGGACATTCTCTAGGTCATTCTGTGCTGTGGATTGGGACCCTCTGGCATTATATTTTAATTAAATGGTCAGATTATTAATGCGTGGAAATCAGTCACTGCAAATGTTGAGCTAACCATTTTTCATACATAATGTGTCCATATCAACATTATAACAGCCATATACTAAAGATTGACATGGTCACTTTTAAAGAAGAAGCCCTGATAAATATTTGTGTTAAAGATTCTTAGGATCATATTACGGGACTAAGAGGTCATGTCTCATGGCTGATTTTCTTCTTCTGCTTTGTGGTGATAGAGTCACCAATTTGTAGGCTCATTCTAGAGGTTCAACAAAGGAAATGATGAGTAATGTATTTATTTTATACTAATGTGTACTCAACATTGTGTTAAAAAGGGAGGGATTCAGAATATGTTTTTTAAAGAAAACAATACCTATAGCCTAATGCCACTTGTTTTCCTGGCCTGATAGCACTTATTTTTTGATACCTGCCCCCTTACCTTTCAGGAATTCACCTTCTTCTCACTTAAACCTTATGTATTATAGAAGTTGCCATGTTAATACAATGTTTACCTGTTGCTGAGTCACATTTGATTGGTATAAGTAAAGGAAATTAGATGCCTTCCTAGGAATTTGAGATACAAATAAGAAATCCCAGTTCAGTTTGCATACTTTCTTGAATGCTGGAGACACAAACATGGAACCTGTGGGTGGCCTTGTGACTCACTGTAGATTGAGAATAAGACAGAGACAGACTGTAACAAGAGGAAAGTATGACCCAAGGACACCCAAAGAGTAGAGTGAAGCAAAGGAGAGAGAGTTTGATGGCTTTGAGACCCTATCAACTTACCTGGACCTAGCCATATCCTTCTCCCTGAGATATTCTAATGCTCTTATGTTTTTAAATCTCCTTCTGCTTAAAGCAATGTCTTAGTTTGCCAGGACTCATTGACTAATGCCAAAAATTGGTTGACTTAAACAACAGGAATCTATTTTCTCACAATTTTGGAGTCTAGAAATCCAACATAAAGTATTGTCAGGCTATGCTTTCTCCCAGAGTCCACAACGTTCCGGTGCTGGCTTGCCAGCAATCCTTGGCATTCCTTGGCTTGTAGATGCATTTTTGCCTACATCACATGAAAATTTCTCTTTCCTTCTCTGGCTTCTGTTAACTGACTGTGTAATAATTTCCTCTGCCTATGAGGATTTCAACCTTATTGAATCAAGGCCCACCCTCATTCAATCTGGCCAAATTCAAAATAGGATCTTCAAAGATCCTATTTGTGAATGAATTCACACTGACAGGGCCAGAGGTTAGGACTTACATATGTCTTTGTGGCTGTTTTGGATTCCTTGGCTGTTCCAGCAAGTGCTATGAAATCAGTTGACTCAAACAACAGGTGTTTATTGGCTCATGGTTTTGAGCTTAAAAGAAGTCTAAATATAAGCATCATTGAGGCAATGCTTTCTTCCTGAAGACTGGCTTTCTGGGACTGGCTGCTGGTGATCCTTGGTCCTGGGATCCTTGTTCACATAGCGATGCACACAGAAGATTCTTCTGGAGTTTCTCTTCTCTTCTGGTTTCTGTTGACTTTCAGCTTCTTACTTCCTGTGGCCTTCTCTATTGATATGAATTGCATTCTGATTATAAAGGACTCTAGCAATAGGATTAAGATACATCCTGATTGAGTTGACCATACCTTAACTGAAATAACCTCATCAAAACTTCTACTTACAAAGAGTTCACACCCACAAGAATGGATTAAGTTTAAGAACATGATTTTTTTTCTGGGGTACATAACTCCAAACCACCACAGTGGGGGGAATGATTCAATTTACTGCAGTTTGTCAAGTCAGGTTTCTGTATTTTGCAACAGTATTTAGGTCTTATCTATTATAGACACTGCCCTCAAGGGAATGAGAAAGGCATGTATTGGATATCTAGAATATACTAAGCTATTTAAAATAAGTATCTCTTGTAATCCCATTACCAATCCTGGAACTTTAATTAGACTTATTTTCATTTTACAGATAGGTAAACTGAATATCAGAGAAGTTAACTATATAATCCTTGGTCACACAGCTAGTCACAATAAAGTGAGTCCAAGCTCAACCCTTTTTTTACCATAGTGTGCACATTTCCTTAGAGATCTAATTGAGGTGGAAAATCTTTCTTGCATTAAGTAATTAGAGACTATAATAAAATTCTGAATAAGTGATGTATGATTACTGAGAAAGAGATGCCCATGCAAGATGGAATTACTAAGAAACATGCATCGCATAAGACTGTCTCAGTTACAAATGACAGTAAATATGCTCAGACTCACTTATCGATTCAGCAGTCACTCTAGCTTCACACACAGCTGGATGTAGGGCTCAAAGGACTTTGTCTTTGACCCTGGACTCTGCTTTCCTTTTTGTTGGTTTCACTCTTAGGCGGGCTTTCTCCAAGCAGTGGTTCCAGGCTCTTTCCAAGCGCTTTCAGGGCATAAGAGAAGTTTAAGTTAAGGCTTTTGGGCCTGCAGGCCTCCCCCTCTAATCTCCACCAAAGATGGAGATTAGGGAAAAGTCTATTATAGGTTGTGGAAATTGACAGAAAGCTGTTAGGCAGGGTTTTGGTATAGAATATGGCTTAGAAGGCAGAAAGTGGGCATCAGGTGGACATGCCTTCAGGGATCCTTGGGGAAGGATGCAGCAGCAGGGCAAGAGTAAGCCCCAGGCTCATAGGTCCACTTTTATAAATGGTACTGGGTGGCTCCTGGAAACTTCAGATTTCAACTACTCCATATAAAGTCCAGTGGAAAGACCCCAAAGCAAAAGCCCTAGAACTGAATTTTATTGGCCAAACTTAGGTCACATGCCCATCCTTTAACCAATTTTTGCTGCCAGAGGACTGGACTATGATGATTAACCAGACCTGGGCCAGAGAACACATCTAGAACCAGGTGCTGCAGTCAGCCCCACAGACCCATATGGAATGAAAACAGTCGAGTGGTCTGCTGCTGCCTTAAAGCCAGGGGATGGATGCTGACCAGTCAAAAAGAACACACCCTGACTACATTAGGTTTCATAGACGAGTTCTGACTTGAGATGTCAATAACTATTATAATAATAATACTGCTAGGAGGTGGGTGTGGCTCAATCGATGGAGCTCCCGTTTACCATATGGGAGGCCCCGGGTTCGCTTCCCGGGGCCTCCTTGTGAGGTCAGGCTAGCCTGCGCAGCGCGGTGGGCTGATGCAGCAGGACCTCACAGCAAGGGGGAGATAAGCAGACACAGAGAAGACACACAGCGAATGGACACAAAAACACAAGCAGCAAAGGGGGGATAAATAAATAAATCTTTGAAAAAAAAATACTGCTAGATTCTGAGCAGTAATATAAAAATAATAACTAACTTTTTTTAGTATTTACTATGTGACAACCACTTTGCTTAGGGCTTAAAATATATCATCTTATTTACTTAACAACCCTGATGCATAGATGCTGTCATCATTTTTGTTTTATAAATGAAGAAACTAAGGCCTCAAGATGTTAAGCAACTTGCCCAGGTTGTATAGGGCAAAGCAGGGAGTAGAACTCAGGCTGTGTAATTAACTCTTGTTATTAGCCAGGACAATATATACTGAAAGAGTCATTTCTCCCACATCTATCCCTAAACATCTGACAGTATGAATGAAACATCTTTAAAGAAGGCTTGCAGAATTGCAAAGCTGGATCTCAAACCAAAGGCAAGTCAAGATGAGCAAAAGAGGGAAGAGAGGTACATGGCCTTTGTCTCCATGAACCTGTTTTTCACTAAAAACTGTATCCTTAGTCCTAGAAAGTAGGCCTGAAGAAGCAGGAGCTGGAAGGTCTCACCTTGCAGACTCAGAAGCTATTTGTTTGCTGTTTTCATTTTCATTTCTTTTCTTCATGGTTTTAACTATAAACTGTGTAATTAATTTTGTTTGCCCAAGGAGAAATTTGAGTTGAACACAATAAGCAAAGCTTAAAAATTCTGCTGAACTCTTTGAAGGATATTTTTATAACCCCTTGAAATTCAGAGCTGAGAAAAATGTATTCTTTTGCTCTTATTAATTTTTCCTATT
>JAQZBX010000893.1:33891-93704 GCA_029593785.1 Cabassous unicinctus
GAGTTTTTTTTTTTTTTTTTCTGTCTCCAGTGTTACTTAAATTATTATGTAAAACTCCTCCATATAAGATACTACTTTCATATCCTTATGTTTCTCCTCCAATTTTTCCATAAGGAAATCTTTCAAAATCAGAAAGTTCACCCTAACTTTAAAGATGCAGAGGAAGAAAACATAGGTGGAGGGAATCTGAGCCATAATTGTGGGTGTTCCACATCATCTTTTCTCCCTTGAAATCTTGCAAAATTGATCTCATCTACTTATCAAAATGCAGACATGAGACGTGGGGTGCCAGCATTTGCTGGAAGTTCAGATGCACAATTTCTACCTCTAGGTCTAAGTCTAGCTGCTATGATGTAACTGACATTCCTGGTGGCTGCAGGCATTTGAGGAACAGCCACCAACTGGCAAGGTCTCAGCACTCTGGAAATTGAAGAAATTGGGTCTCTAGGGTGGGCAGCAAGTTGTTTACTGTCCCTGTGAGCCATCATGTGAAAGAAGAGTACAACCTGAAATTTCAGCAGGCAGAATGAGGCCATTAGTGGGTGTTAAAGGCATGTGGGTTATGTTCAACCTAGAAAAAATGACATCAAAGTTGATCAACATTTAACACCTTTGTTAATCCTTTTTCTGTACTTGATTTCAAACTCCCTGAAGGCAGAAATGACGGCAATTTTGTTCACCACTGCAGCCCCGTTTCCTGATTTGTTTGAGACTTTAGTCAATTGTATCTGGAGTGGGTAGAGAGTTTCTCTTCTCTTGGACCTTCTCTTGGATTACCATCTTCCCAGAAAATGGTGAAGAATTGGAGCTTTAAGTCTGTATCTTTAACTTTGTTTATGATTCTCAGCGTGACAAAATCAGTTACTTACTGGACTGCTATCAGAAAGGGCAGGTAAGGGATAGCACCCAGAGAAACAGAGGGCAGGCCCTGCAGGTGGTGTGGGAAGTGTGGGCTGCACTGAGGGGAGGCCCCTCGGGCAATCAGCGTGACTGTCTCATTGCTATGGAAGTCCTGCACGGAGCTGGGTGTCATTCCAAGGGTCAGAGACGAGGACTAAAGTCCTCCCATTAACCACGGGGCTTGTCCATCTTTCCAGCAGAAATGTAGGCAACTATGATCCCTAAACGGAACAAGTAATGAAAAGGATAAAGGCTGGCAAATAGTCTTGGAAGCAAAATGAAACAAAACAAAACCCAGAAAACCAACAATATGTTAGAGTGATAAGAGTAAAAGTGGAAGCAATAAATTGGAGACAGATGAGATTGGAGTACTGTATTTTACATTTCCCTCCTTGGCTGTAGAACAGGAACTCCCTAGGTAAAGCTCATCCACCATCTAACCCATGCTGTAACCACCTATAATTGGTTTATTACTAAAAATTAATGCTGTTAAAAAATCCCACTTGTTTGGAAGGGAAACCTAAATATAAGTCTGATATAAATGGGTCTTTATACCATAATAATTTCTGACTTGGTTATAAGTACTTGATCCTCTCCTATGGATGGGCTTCACCTCCACCTAGGAAAGGGAAGTGGCTACAGCCCTTTGGCAGAGGGATGCTCCTCTCTGTGAAAGGCTTCAGCCCCTTTCTTCTGTAGCCTCATGCCTGCCCTCTCTTTAACCACAGTGTGTTCCATCACGAGTCTGAGAATGGAGAGGGAATAAAGACGGGCTTTGGCTGTAGCAGTCTACAGAGACTGCAAACACATTGCGCTGTCCTTGCATTTCTAGTCTCCATTCCTGTCTCTCCCTCTTGCAGACATCATTCCTCCTCTTATAAAAAAAGAAAAGGAAAGGAAAAGAAAGAAATGAAAAGAGAAAAGAAAAGAAAAGAAAAGAACAGGTAATTTTTTTCCCAAACATTCTAAAAAATTAAACCCAAGAAACTTCTCCCTTCTCCCTAAACTTTAGAAAGTGCAGGTTCGGGGTCCAGCAAGTATTATTTTACAAGGGCCATGATTCTTTGCTATCAGAAATGGAGAAATGTTAGCTCCAAATTCAGATATTTTAAATCCCTCTTTTCGTTTGGAGTGTTTGCAGACTTGGCCCTCTGTGGCCTATTTATGCCTTCTTTGTGGACTTTACCTTCGAGTGGCTGAGGATCCAATACCTTGGAGAATTAAGGGGGTGACCAAGGATAGAATAACTGAGTCCCAGAATATTCAGAAAGGCAAAACAGCTCTATACAGCTCTCTCACAGCTCAAGTCCTGAAGAGGCAGCCGCAGGAGAGTGTGGGCATTGCTTCTGCACAGGGCGGAGCTGGCCTGCCTCACATGCAGGTCTAAGTCCTAACAGCCGACTTGTCAATGAATACCATTAGTGCGGATGCGCCACGGGCACTCGGGGACAGAGCAGTGGGCAGCTTTGGATCAGCCTGGGGAAGAACAGGCATCGGGTAGTAACAACTTTCAGTCATTACTGACCTGGGCTCTGTTCAAACCAGTGACCTAGAAATGAAGGGCTCCAAATCCCATTACTAATTCCCCGAGCCATCAAGTCTCCCCTATGGCCTGGATCTTGTCCTGAAACCCAGGTCTCCTGTTGAAATAGCATTAGACAGCAGCCACTGAGCTGGCAGGCAAGGTTTTTAAAATAAAGGGGTGGAGGGGGGGAGGAGGGAAAATGTGCACATACCGTGTTGCCTTGAATTATTACTTTAAAGTTTTTCAGCTCCTTTAAGCCTAAAAACCTGAACCTTCTTTAAAGTCAATTGCTTGCCAGGAAGTACGAGAATGGTGTTCAAACAAACACAGGCTTCTATTTTGTTTGAATGGTGAAAATACACATGCCCCCTCCCAATCCGATGAATAATGAGAGGAAACCAAATGAGAGGAAGTTGTTGAAAAAAGGAAAGAAAGAGATTAAATGAGTATTGCGAGGATGAGAAGAATATTTACTGCCAAAGTAAGGAAAGGAGCTAAATGAAAGCACCCTTGAGCAGCCTTTTCCCCTCACTTATTATCTCTGTGTCGCTCTCTCAATCCCTCTCTTCAAAGAGGGACAATTATTTTTCAGCAAAAAGTAGGATTTTTGTGAGTTCGATGAAGCCCATGCACAGCAAGCAAGCTGGATAAAAATTGCGTGTAAAGTTCTGCTTTGGCTTTTAAGCAAAAAACTCCAGCTTTACCAAAGGTCCTGTAGATGGAGCTACACTCTGCAATTCCAAGATCGCTGCCTCAACAATGAAGCAATTGTTTCCTGTCTCCACTTAGCAATCCCCCCCTCTCTTTCGTTTTTTTTTTTTTTTTCTGGTTGCATGTTCTATTTATTTTAATGTATACCTTTGTGTAAAGCCTGTCTCTGAGTGGTTAGATACCCCGTTGATATGTGGCCTTCAAGGGGGGAAAGGGAGTGCAGCCTATTCCCATGACATCCCGGGGCTTTGTAGAGCCAAAAAAACCTTCTCAGGAACACCTAATCCTTGGGCTCTGTCCAAGTACCACAATCCCTCTGTACAACTGACATGGGCCACTTGGGACACTTGAGAGCTTTAGGTGTGTCTCTCTGAAGTCAGCCCCCGCCAAGCATGAGGCAAATGTGCCCGACCAAAGAAAATAAATTATGTGGACTCCAATTTTCAGCAGTTATGAAGTATTAAATTACACATGCGAAGAATTCACTGTGGGATTAACCCTTTGGAACCAAAACACAGTCAGTGACAAGCATGTAAAAGGAGCATGCCCTGGGTAAGGACTGCCCTTCCAAAGATACAGAGGTGACTGACTAGAAAGCAGAGATGCTAAGTGAAGTAAGATTGTAATTAAATCCAAATGTGTTAAAACACTACCTGGTCATGGCACTGGTTGTGTGGTGGTGGTAGGGGGGGTGTGGGGGGGATGCTCTGGTAGGAAATACCAGGCACTGCATACTGTAAAGTTTAAGAATTCACTGTGAATGCCACTTTCAGCACTTAATCACTAGGCATTTTAGCATAATTCACACAGCCTCTGTAACTGCTTCTTCCTTCAGGTTTAGAGAAGTGGTTGAGAACCACTGGAACTTGACTGAAATCACAACTACAGAACCCCAGAAAAGGCATGAGTCCTTTGTGACTCAGTGAGAGATAGGAAAGCTCATCCTGCCCTGCCCCTTTCAAGAATTCCTGGTTCCCCATAACCATCAGAGACACTGAGCTGCCAGTACATGATGTTGCTGAAATTTACCACATAAATCCTGCATTAGGAAAACAAAACACTGCTGTTTGTTTCACTTTAAAGCTATTTATTTGCTCAATGACCATAGAAAGCAAATCTCCAACAATAACAGGAAGAAATCAATCATGAAGAACGTAATTCTTTTTTTCTTAACAAAGTTAACTTTTCAGTAAAGAGTGTGTCTTCGGTATGCAAAGCAGTATTTGTGGGAAGCATGCAACCTTGCCGCTCCTCACCCCAGGTTCGTCATCATAAAGCGTGTGTTCTACAGGAAGAACACTAAATTTGGAGGCTGCCCAACTGAGTCCTCACACAAATGCCTACCTCACACGTTTCCCTGGAAAAAATGTAACTACACAGTGAGATCTCTGTGAGACATTAGGAACTCGTCCACTTGCCTCATTTTACCAATGAGGGAACTGAGCCTGGCGGAGATCCCATGACTTTCTCAGAGCAGCATTGCTAGACTAGAAGCCTCCTGACTTCCAATGTAATCTGCTTTCAAAATAATATATTTTGTCTAATTTCTCTTTGCCTCTACTGCTCCCATCTATACAGAGAATGATAATGATCTTCTCAAATACTATTTTGAGATACATGGAATATTTTGAGACACGTGTAGAGATTTGCTACAATAATGCAAGTGATAACAGATGGATGCATGTGCATTAGTACATGTTAAAAAAAAAGAGAGAAAGATTGAGAGGGAGAGAGTAAGACCAAGGAAGAGATGAAGTTCCTGAAATCATATGGTTGTTGGGTAGAGTAACTAATAAAAGTAATTGCTAAGCACTGTGACATTCAACTGCTGTGTACAGCTAACCCAGGATGAACCAAAATTTGCAAATGTCATGAGACTTTTATTTCCAACAGGTGGCATTTAAGAATGCAAACTATTAGGCACCCAAGTGAGGAGATCAATGTAAAGGGGAAGAGAGACGGGGATTTACACACTTGTGAAATCAGAGTGACGGAAAACATTGCTTCATGTTTGCAATCTTCTACAGATCCACTGAATGAGAGGAATGACTGGAGATGTGCTTAGAAAATGCTTCTCTTAATTTTGTCCGTCTTTGGTTAAGGCATAAAGAAGAAGAAAAGGTAAGAAAATCTGCTACAGAAAGGAAAAGCCAAATGACACTGCTTGTGAGCAAATGTGTGTGAGCCAAGAACCTAAAATGAGCAAGGTAATTAAACAATACAAAAGCCCACCAATGGCACTCATCATCACATTCTAACCAAACTGCCTTGCCTGCATCAGATCCATCATGACATAGTCTCTCAGATAAGAAAGAACTTTTTGTTGGCAAGCATGCCAGGTTTTGATTTATCTCCCACAGTATCAAAGTGCTGCCAAGTAACCTATATAATCTCTGATCCTTAAACTTATCATCATTAGGCCTGGAAATAAGGCTAGAGGTGGTAGGTGTGCACACAGTAATACTGGCACGAAGTTGGTTTGTTCAGACTTCTCTTCTCCGTCAAACAATATCAGGGGTGCATAGTCCACATTAGACCTAAGGAAATGTTTTCTCCCAAGCTGTTTGCAGATGGCAAGGAAGTAGAGCCCTGAGGTGGATACCCTAACAGATTAGCTATTTATCTTTAAACAAGGGTGTGGACTAAAGCATCTCAGGGTTTTTAAAAGTGTCCTGATTTACCTGGTCAGGAAATAAAACTTCTTATCCCCAAGAAATTTCTAGAAGTTTACTATAAGTTTATGACAGCCTTAACCTTTCCCCACAGATAACCGATTTGATCAACTCAATAATTTTTGCCCAGTGCTGAGTTGATATGATCTTTACTGCTTTCCTCCCACAAAATGTATACTTTATAAGAAGGGGTTTTTAAAGGACAAAAGACTGAGGCAAGGCTTAAATGGACAATGCCAGAAGCTCATGCATATCAAAGATAGGTTTCTAAAACCCTTGACATCCCAGCCCTAATTTGCTGTTTTATAAAGGGGTCCAAATGTAAGAATCTCCTAACTTAAGTCTTGATGGCATTAACTTGAAAAATAATTTGATTTCAAGAGACAGAGCATTTTCCCACCAAGGTGTACAAATTCAGTGTGCATGTGTATTTCAGAGGTTAGGTTTTGCCTGTTATCATTAAAAGTAATCTTTAGTTTTTCTTCTTGTCTCCTTTGTTTGTTTGAACATAGAGTGAAAAATAGCTGTTAAAACTTTTTGGTAGAGCGTGCATATAATTTGTGTGTGTGTGTGTGTGTGGGTGGGTGTGACAGGCAAAGGCATTCTGACCCATGTGTATTATGAAAGCAGATTTTATATAAATACATGTGTATAAAATAAGCTCATTTGTACATGGCTTAGGGTAAGCTACACACACTATAGAAATTTCCCTAATGTTTATTTCACCCTCCATTCTGATTTCAGTACCATGTGGAGAAAGTAAAGGCAAGCAAATTACTGTACAAAAAGGAGGGCTATAGCCTGGAACTTAAATTTGTTTGATATGAGGCAGAGAATAAAGACTAACTTGCTGAGACGAGTTTCTTACTAGTCAGAGATCAGAACAAAGCACTGCTCAAGAGCATAATTCCTGCAAAATGCCACTGAAACAGAAATATGACTTTAAATGTATATCTGTCCATCTATCATCTATCTATCTATCTATCTATCTATCTATCTATCTATCTATCTATCTATCTATCTGTCTATCTATCTATCTGTCTGTCTGTCTGTCTAATCTACCTATCATCCATCATTCTTTTTATTCATTCCAGAAATAATATAAGGTCACTTATATAAATATGTACAAATGCAATAAATTAAAGATTAAATGTGTTCATGGAATAGAACAAAGGGAAAATAACTATAGGAAAGGTAAGATGAATGCAGAAGTGAAGTTAATACATAAAATGTGTTCCTTAAACTACTTTACATTTTCTAGGGATGTTCAGCAATTAGACTCCAAACTTACAGAAGCAAATGTAAAAAGAGAGTTACAAACTACCTTATGATTCACAATGTCCATAATATAATAAAGCAGTTTCTCGGGAGAAACACAACTGTTAATCGGTTCTACATCCAGAAAGAACTTTCTTTCACAGTGCCTCAAATGGAGCACAATAAATTCAGCTAATGCCCACCAAATCTGTATGCTAAAGTGCAATTCACTGAGAATCATTCTACATCAAATCAGCATGGCTTTTCATACAGCCATGGCTTTGGTGGATCTTCCTCAGAGGATTCAGCCCTTGAAATTCTTCCGTTGGTCTATTGTCACTCCTTTGGTGATATCACCCAGGCTGTGACTTTAAATATCATCTCCAAATGGATGACCCTAAAATGTATCTATCATGGGGTTCTCTCTTGAGCTCCAGACACTTTCCACTGATATGCCGAATAAGCATCTTCAGCTTTACAATCTAAAAAAATTGATTTTGAAAGAAAAAATGAATAAACAGGGCCTCCTCAAAATTAAAAACGTTTGTGCTTCAAAGGACTTTGTCAAGAAGGTGAAAAGGCAGCCTACTCAATGAGAGAAAATATTTGGAAAACATATTGGATAAGAGTTTGATTTCCACGTTGTATCAAGAGATCATACAACTCAAACATAAAAGGGCAAACAATCCAATTAAAAATGGACAAAAGATTTAAATAGATATTTTTCCAAAGAGGAAATACAAATGGCCAAAAAGCACATAAAAAGATTGTCACTATCACTAGCTATTAGGGAAATGCAAATCAAAACTAATGAGATATCATTTCACAACTTATAGAATGGCCAGTATATAAAAAATAGAAAATTACAAGCCCTGGAGAGGATGTGGAGAAATAGGAACACTACTTCACTGTTGGTAGAATTTAGAATGGTACAGCCTCTGGGGAAGACAGTTTGAAGGTTTTTCAAAAAGCTAAATATAGAACTGCCATATGATCCAGCAATATGTCTACTAGGAATATATTCAGAAGAACTGAAAACAGGCCTGAGAACTGACATTTGCACACCAATGTTCATAGCAGCATTATTCACAATTGCCAAAAGATGGAAAAACCTGTGCCCATCAACTGATGAATTGATAAACAAAATGTGGTATATACATACAATGGAATATTATGCTGCTGTTAGGAGGAACAAAATTGGGGTGCCCATGACAACATAGATGAAACTTGAGGACATTATGTTGAGTGAAATAAGCCAGACAAAAGGACAAATATTGTATGACCTTACAATATTAAATGTATGGAGTTAAAATCTAGAGTTTAAGTTACTAGGAGATAACATGAGGGCCGAGAAGGTGGTATCGTGCTTAGGATATATAGAATTTTTAACTAGGTTAATTGTAAAAGTGTGGAAATGGATCAAGTTGATGGTAACATATTATAGTGAGTATAACTAACACTGCTGAATTATAAATATGATTGTGGATGAAAGGGACAGTCTAGGAACATAAATTTCAACTGAAAGAAAGCTAGAGAACAAGCTAGGCAATGTATAACATAATGAACTTGGTGGTGGATGGGGATTGTGGTTAAAAGTACAAACACAAGAATGCTCTTCTACAAGCTAGAACAAATGCACAGCACTGTTACAAAGTGTTAAGAAGATGGTGATACATGGGGAAAATAGAATTAATGTAACTTATGGACTACAGTTAACAACAATATTATAATATTCTTGCATCAAAGGCAAAGAAGGTACTATATCAATGCTAAGGGTCAATAATAGGGAGATATGGGATTTTTAAAAATTGGAGTAAGGAAAATATTCTAAAATTGACTGACACGCTGACAGCACAACTCTGATGAAACTGAGAACCACTGAATGTGCACTATGGATAGAGTGTACAAGGCATGGGACTGTATAACACAGTGAACTATGTGGTGGATGATGGACTATGGTTAATGGTACAAATATGAGAGTGTTCTCTCATGAAATATGACAAATTTACAATACTAAGACATGGTGATAATAATAGGGTGGTTTAGGGAAAAAATACACCAAATGTAAGCATTGGAGCATAATTAACAGTAATATTTTGATGATGCTCTTTCACAAGTTGTCATAAATGTTCCATAACAATACAAGGTGTTGGTGGTGGGGTGATGTATGGGAATTCTGCACATTATGCATGATTAACTTGTAAGCTCACAACTTCTCTAAAAACTGGTTTTATCATCCCAAATCTGCTCATTCCCCAAGTTCCCCTCTCAAGAAAAGGTAAGTCCAGTATTTCAGTTGTTAAGGCCAAAAATCTTAGATTTCTCTTTAATTCCTCTCTTCCTTTCATACTGTACACCAGCATTGTCTACTAGATCTTCCTTCAAGATGTCTTGAATTGGACTACTTGCCACCAGCTTCATTGCCACAATCCTAGAGCAAACCACCATTGCCTCTCTTAGAGAACACTTTCACTTCCCCTCCCCCCATTATGTCTGTTCTTTATAGAGTAGTCAGAGTAATCCTTTTGATAGGTAACTGAGATCATATCATTCTCTGCTTAATACCCTCCATTGGCTTCCTGTTGAATTTAATATACAACTCAAGTTTTTTGCTATGACCTGCAGAGCACTAAATGATAGGGTCTCTGTCCTCCTCAACCTCAACCCCAAACTCACATCACCTTACCCATGCTGAAGACCTTCTTATTTCTTGAACATGTCAAGCACAGTCCCACATCAAGGCCTTTGTAATTACTGTTCTCTTTACTTGGTATGTTATTCCCCTAGAAAACTGCATATGTTGCCCCCTCTATATATGTATATGGTGAAAAGTCACATTTTCAGAAAGGCCTTGCCTGAGTACTTTCCTTCCCCCAATGCCAACACTTTCTTCTCTACCCTGATTTATTGGTTTTCAGAATATTTAGCATTAACTGATATTGCATTTAATTCAATTGATTATTTTCATGAGGGCAGGAAATTTGTGTGTTCTGTTCATCGACAAATCTCAATCACCTAAAACAGTGTTTAGTCTCATGATAAGTACTCAATAGAAAACATCTTGAGTTAATGAATGAATAAATAAACTGATGGATTTGGGGATTATCTAGAATAATATATGGTATACATATCCTTCAACTAATTTTTGAAAAATAATGTTTTCTTCAATCAACTTTTTATAGCATTGATCAGCCAGGAATTTGAGGCCATTCTCCCTCATAAGTACTTAGAGTGTAGCTTCCAAGCTAAGTTACATATCAAGGACAGATCTGTATGCTTTATCAAAAAACCATAATGGGGATAGACTTTGCATCACTGTAAGGAAGTAAGGATCCTGATGATGACATGTGCCTGACTAGAAGGTCATAAGACCTTTACTTGGAGATGTTCCAAGAAAACATTGGGCCTAGGGCTAAGAATTGCCTTTGAAGAAATATACAGAGTATAAATATCAACAATGTCACCAAATTTCAAGCCACAGAGCATGGCCATGGTGACCTTAACTTGGAAAACTTTCACATGCATGTAACCAAATATATGCCTTAGATATTTAAAAACAACATACAATAATGACAAAGTTTTAAAAACAACAAAACTTCAGTAAATGACCATAGGTCATTTAATCTCCATGTTAAAATGATTGGAAAAAATATAACCAAACATTTGATGGAGTTATCTGTGGTAAAGAACATTGACTACCAAAATGCATACAGTTATGTATGTGTTTTCTATTGATGCCATCATAAATTACTACAAACTCAAAAGGGCATCCATTTTTTGATAGAAGGTCTTATTGTTACTTTGGTACTCCCTGATCTGCATTCTCACATGAAATAAAAAGTCATGTTACCAGAAAGAATGGGCTAAGGCCATCATGTAAAGTCTCAATGGAATGCCTGAGTGCTGCAGCTGTGGTTTATTTATGCATTTGGTTGGTCTTTATTTTGCTTGCAGTTTTTTAGATTTTCAGCAATATAGAAGATATAAATAGAACTGATTTACTTGATTCTTTAAAATATGATTTGTTGGGATTTTGAATAAATTATTCTGATATTAAAATCTCAGTGCATTTGCATTGTTTGATAACTCAGTGTAATGGGTTAAATGGTAGTCCCCAAAAGATATGTCTAAGCCCTAATTTCTGTTAGCTCTGTATGTAAAAAAATAAAACAAAAATTACAAATAAAAACAAACATCCATCTATTATGAAAAATCTGAGGAATCTACTGAGTTTTCTGCTTTGAGTCTCAAAAAACCTATATCAAGGTATCAGCAAGACTGTGTTTCTTTCTGGAGACTCTAGGGGAGAATCCAGTTTTAGACTCATTCAGGCTTTTGGGAGAATTCAATTCCATGCTGTTATAGAAACTATGGTTCATGTTTCTTTGCTGGATATCCAAGAATCATTCTCGGCTTCTAGAGCCCACCCACATTCTCTGGTCCACAGCCCCAATAACTTTAAAGTCAGCAAACGGCTTGAGTTCCTTCATTGGTTTGAGTCTTTCCTGCCTCTTCTACACCAAAACTCTTTTGCTTCATCTCTCTTCAAGCTGCCTTTTCTCACACATTAGGGTTCCTGTGATTCCTACCTGGATAATACAGCATAATCTTCCTATCTTAATTTCCATAACCTGAATTTCATCTGCAACATATCTTTTGCCATATAATATAACATATTATAAGTGAAAAAACAGGGAATAATGATAATGGGACTCAAAATACTGCCTAACAAGGATCATTTTAAATATATGATTTTAATTTTAGAATAGTGGATCAGTAGCTCTTGTTTTTGAAAACAAAATTGCAATCAATGTTTTAATTAGACCAGAATACTCCCAATTTATATTGAGACCATGTTATCACCATATGTCTACACATAACTAAATGCTTATTTTTATATTCTCAGCACTAGGAAGGGATCTCCATGATTTTTCCTGTGACCTTTAGTAAAGTCAAGAGTGGGGTTGCCATTTTAGGGCAAGAGATGTGGCTCCTTTGTACCTCTTACAATGTGTACATCACATGTAATTTTCAGGACTCCAGAAATGAGACAGAGCCAGGTAGTCTTGGAAATCAGCATCAGTTCAACTGGCAAAGACGTAAAAGCAGCAAAGTAAATTCTTCAGGCATGCCTAAAAATACTACGTTGCCTCTCAGAGACTTGTCTCACAAAACATGTCCTTGAAAGTAAGAAGACATCTTCACTGCAAATCTGCATCTTTTGACCAGAGAAAAATACAGGCAGATATTTATATGGAATGTTTGTTTAGAATCCCAGATATTAAAACCAAATCACTGGAATCAATATGGCTCAGAAAACACAATGACCTGCACATAACTACTAATTTTATTTTTTCTTTATTTCAAAACATTTACTTGGGTTTTATGACATGCTCCATTTACTTTAATATAGTTGAACATACTCAAGGCTCTACTTCTTCCACTTCAAATTCTAACACCAAAATGGGAGGAAACCTGAGATTTGTGCATTTATGTCTATGAAAGAAATCAAATAAGTAACTGCATAACATTTCCTAATGTCCTTCCTTCCTTCCTTCCTTCCTTCCTTCCTTCCTTCCTTCCTTCCTTCCTTCTTTCCCTCCCTCCCTTCCTTCCTTCCTTCCTCTCTCTCCCTCCCTCCATTCCCTCCCTCCCTCCTTCCTTCTTTCCTTCCTTATTTCCTTCCTTCCTTCTTTCTTTCTTTCTTTCACTCTTTCCTTCCCTCACAAACATTGATTCCGTACCTATATATAAGGATTGTGCTGGTTCCTAAAGTTATAAATATGAAGAAGATGTAGTCCCTGTCCTCAAAGTGTTCTCAGTTCAGAGGTAAGGCCAGATGTGTCTGTGGAAGCACAACAGGCAGAATATCTAATTATATCAGGGAATGAAAGGCAGAGGAAGAAATGTTTGAATGATGTTTCAAAAAAGAATAGAGGGAGTTCAAGGGTCATTCCAACAAAATCACATTATGAGAGAGCACAATGTTTTCAAGAAAATTCCCAAACACTGGTGCCCGAAGAGAGTAGCAGGGGCAGATGAGTTTCTGGACAGGTATGCATCAGTCCAATTTATTCAGGATAACTAAAAGTATCAAAACAAAAGCATCAGGCAATTGGGGTTTATTTTAAGAACAGGGTAATGATTTTAAAATAGATTAAAATAGAACTCAGTGAACATGGGAAACCATCTCACCAGATATTGATCAGGGCTCACAAGAACTTGAATAACTTTCAAGATAAAAGAATAGATTTTATAGCCCACTATTCTTTCAAGAGTCAACTTCCCCTTGTTTTTGCTTTTTATCTTCTCACAAATAATTGCTGACTATATTTTCCTTCCCTTTACTTGTGAATCATACATTATGGTTTCTGCTAAATGTCTTCTACATATTTCATTGGATTTTGGTGTCACTTATTTGCCTGTATCTCTCTTTCTCTGTATGTCCCATGTTAAAACTCCTCAGAATAAAGAATGTACCTAGATTGGCTAGGACTCTCTAAGCAATGTCAAGTGCTCCGAGGACAGAGTTCTCAAACCATTTTTCACTCAAGTCATGGACTTGCCAGTGGACAAGTATGTTCAACAAAGACTCGTGGCACAAATATGAAAGTGTATGGCTAAGGAACCACAAGCTGCACCTTTTCTCAGAAATGCTGGCCATTGAAGCATTCAGAGCATCACTAAATAAATAGGATGCTATGTTGAGTTGATTGGTTTTGCATTTTAGAAAGATGATATCATGTAGAGGATGGCTTAAGTCTGGAAGAGTGGAGACAGTGAAAGAAGAGGGACAAGTTAAGAGACAATTGTAATAATAAAAGAAAAAATAAAATGCAAATTAACTCACTGAAGTAGCAATATTATGAGGTAGAAGTGGAAAGAGGAGACGGTAGGTAGAGTATGTAGAGCAGTTTGTGCTCTTCAAACAGGCTTGTGTTTGAAACTGACCCTGATACTTACAAGCTCTGTGACATCAATCATTAAATCTTGCTCAGCCTCAGTGGTTTCATGAGTAAAATGGAGATAACATTATTGAATACCTAATAAAATTGGTGTGAGGATTCTGAGGTTAAATGAGAACATTCATGTAAAGTAAGTTATTTAGCATAGAGCCTGTATATAGTAAGCATTTATAATATCACTTATATTATTCTTTAGGATAGTTCTTTCCAATTTCTGGCATGTATTGGAATTGGGAGAGATGGTGCTCTCCTAGGTAAGCAGGAGCACCCTCCTAGAATCTTGAATACATAATTGGAATATCTGAACCAGATTATCTCATGCTATTGTCATTTCTTCACTCTCTCTGAGGAGATAAGAAATGTTCAGCTAAGGTAGATGTAGACACATAACGGTTTGGGGTATCATAAGATTTCATATTGGATGAAGACACTAGTTAAGCACATGCCTGAATCTTCAAAAATGGTTTTGGAAGTGCTCAAATAAGTTGAAGAGTCATCAATTATGCTATCAGTATTCCACAATGTAAACCATGATATCCATAATTTTCAAGAAAATTTCATCATGACTGCAGGAAAATCTTAGATGAAAAGTTAATTCTGCACTAACTCAGCAATGAAGATACTGCCCAAATAAGTGAGAAGAAAGGTAGGTTCTTAGGAAACTTATCATGTTTTGTCCCTGTCATGACATTCCTCATCTCACATTCTGTTGATGATGGTTCTAAAGTTACTAAAGAAGAAATCTTAGGGTGAGAGAAGAGATAGCTAAGAGGATGAAAGACATGTTACACTGATTCCTCTTGGTTGACACATTTTCTTTCACATCCCTAATGAGTATTAGAGTCACAAAAATTCTTGCTTCTTTTTTCCCTCCATGAACTTTTTAAACACTAGATTTATGCTTATGTCATTCAATATCAATTTATTTATAATAATATTTCTTGCCCTGTGCTAGGCACAGAGGTGTCAATATATTATAATCATCAGGAAATCATTCACCCTCCCCATAAGGTAGAGGCCCAATAATAAATGATTTTAGAGTTCAAATAGGTTAATTACATAATATGACCATTAATTAAGAGCATTTTTAACTTCTCAGTGTCCTCTGTTGCACTAGAAAGATTCTGTTTAAAGGTATCAGTGATGTTCTTCCATAAGTTTGGATTCTCCTAAAGAAAAAAAAATGGCTATTTTCAACTTTGTAATTCTTTACTACTTGAGATTTCCTTTCCTTTATTCTTTCTTTCTCAAATTTGTTCAATACCAAGTGAAACTGATATGGAAGTCTTTTCTCTGATACGTTATTGTGCTGCTTGAGAAGACATTCAAAAGAGTTGCAGTAAACGATTTTCAGCTGAACAGTTAGAGTTCATCAAACTCTTAAAAGGTAGCATCTAAGGAAGTACAGAGGCATGAGAAAGGAAGGAATTGAAGAGGAACTGAAAGAAGCTGTCCTATCATGATCATGGGAATAACTTCTTCATTCAGTTGGATACTTTGGGTCCCTGTTGTCATTCATCCTCATGACATTTATATCAAAGTTGTGCTACATCACAGATAAATCACTATGGGTTAAAATTGTGAAAGCTCCAACCCCTGGACAAAGTTCAAATTCAACTATAAAACATAACAAGACATTAGACTATAAGAAGAAAATTAGAAGCTATTTTGGAAGGGCTTTGAATATATATATATATATATACATTATCTAGGTCTAATTTGGGTTTCAGATTTTACTCTAAATTCAAAATGTCATTACTTTTAATACTAGAAAATGTTGCCATTGTTCTACATTTATTTAATAATCATTTATGTGCCATATATATTGTTCTAGGCAGTTTAGTAAATGCTAGAGATTAAAAAGTGAAAAATATTTAACCCCTGCCTTTAAGGAACTCACAGACTGATTATGATCAAGAAGACCTTGTTAGAGTCTTTCACAAATATTTACATTGGGGTTCGAAGCTTTATAATAATATGAAATTATACTACAGTCAAAGAATTGATAACCTGAAGTCATCATTGTGATGAAATAATAAATTGAAAACCTATACAATTATCTCTGGTAGTTTCTGTTTCTGAAAGGAAGAAACACGAAACTTTTCCACTTGTGGCACTAATCTTCATATTGCCATAATTTAGAACAGATTTTTTACAGTGCATCCTATTTCATCAATTTGTTCAGTGAAGGTATAGAAGATAATTGTGTAGGAATATATTATGGATAAAATGAAGTAACAAAATTGTCTCTGTATCATTAAAATTAGCAACTTATGGTAAAAACTGTAAGTGTGGGCTGTCATTTCTACTCAACTCATACTTAGGCTGTTTTCTTTCCCCTTCCTTCTTGGAAACAGATTAATTAAGATGGCAATGCCAGCCTAGTTTGTAAGAATTTGTAGGCTTAAAGATTCTTAGATTGTTGTAGCATTTTCTTTTCCTTTTCCATGCATCCTGAAGGCTGTAATGATGAAAATATTAGTATTGAATTTTCATGGAAGTATTAACCCTGTTGACATCACATCTCACTTTAGGCTGTTCCTTCAAATTAAAGTGAAATAGAATTCTAAGCCAGATGTTCGTATAAAACTTTTGCCACAATTATGTATACGTTCCAGGCAAAGAGTATTCTTTTGGCCTGAATTATAGATCTAGTGGCCTCAATTCTCCACAACTTTTGCATTTGTTTCGCCATGGCCATGAGCCAGAAAGTGTAGCTGTTCAGGAATTTTTTTCTATTTAAAATAAATAGAAACCATCCTTTTTCTTTTACCCAAATACACTGCTTTTTGCGAATGTGGTCAAGCATCAGCAAGCTGTTCTTAAGCTACATCGGTTTAATAACTATTCATGAACAGCTCCGTTTTCATGCCCTCTTCATAGCAGTAGATTTCTATATGAAGAATTCTGGCTAAATTCAAAAGTTTTCTTATACAGAGAGATGGTTATTCAAGTTACATACTCACAAATATTACATTTCAGACTGCTCGGCACGTATTCAAGCCTACTGCTAGGTGTAGAGTTATTTTATATAATGACTACTCTTTTCCTTCTTTCTTTTAAGTTCAAGTTGATTTTAATCCTATAAAACTATTTTAAATAGTGATATAGTTCTATTGTAAAAAAGAAAGGGGGAAATGAACATTTTAGTAGGATATATAAGCAGAAACATAATATAACCTGCAAAAACTAGAGATAAACAAAGCTCAGGATATGTGAAACATTAGCTGGGACCAATCTGCAATATTAAAGTTGTATCAGGATTACACAAATCCAGAACAATGAGGAGTTCCAGCAATCAATAAGAGGGATCCCACAGTGGAAAAAAATGAACACGAGAACAGTATTGGAAAATAGGAACTATGAAGAAAGAAACTGAAACTGCTTAATCTAGAGAGAAATGGTTTGAGGGACACAATAGAAATTTCATCACATGAAGAGTTATTTTATAGATGATAGAGTCCAGTTATTTCCTTGTTACCTTAACTAATATGGAATTATGTGACAACAGAGCTTTTAGATTAAGTGTTGTGACTATACAGGCTGAGAAACTCTGAAAAAGTTTATCAAGATTTGTGCATAGGATGATTTATTTGGCCTTGCAAATTGACTTAGGGCCAGGTACCCACAGGGCCACATTAAAATTAACCTTCAAACAAGAAGCTGAGGTTTTGACAGCCCCTAACATCACAGATATGTGCATATTTATATATAAAACAAACTTTTTAAAAGACAGAAATTTGATCTTTGTCTATTTGAGATTATTCTACCCTACCTGTGTAGAATGGCCATTTTTTCCATGCATGTTTTAAATGTTCTGCAGCAGTTCCAATTGGATGCCTCAATGAAGGTAGTATCTATGAATAAATTCCCATTTGTCGTATCTAAGTAGAGCCCACTCTTAAGTAAAGGTAAGAAACCAGGTCACATTTAGAGTAGTAATATTTGCCTAGGAATGTAAAATCTCTAAAATGTATAGAAAGAACACATGTTATTAGGTTACAACTAATGCTAGAAGCATGCATTACTTCTTTTTGTATGGGATCGTCTCTTTGATATTAAAAAGAAAATTAAAATGAAACAAAGTGGTTATCTGAAAGCACCAATTTGAATAGTACAGGTGATTTTCATTCTCCAATTGCCAAGATAAATACCATACAATGGGTTGGCTTAACAACAAGAATTTACTGGCTCAAAGTTTCAGAAGCTAGAAAGCTTGCTTCCTCCTGAAGCAGCTTCTGACTGGCCGGCAATCTTTGGGGTTCCTTTGCTTTTCTGTCACATTGACAATGCACATGGAAGCTTCTTCTCATTTCTCTTCTGGGTTCCATTGACTTCCAGCTTCTGACTGCTCCCTGTGGATTCTTCCTTCTTGTCCAATTTCCTTTGCTTCTAAGGACTTCAACCATATTGGATTAAGGCCCACCCCATTCCTTTTGAGCACATTTTAGCTAATAACAATTTCAAAGCTCCTGCTTACAAATGGATTCCTACCCACAGGACCAGGGGCTGAGACCTGAACACTCATTTTGTGGAGGACATGATTCAATCCCCAACAGTTGACTCTCTGGACCCCAAAAAAGATATGTTCTTCCCATATGCAAAATGCATTCATTCCATCACAACATCCCAAAGCCTTAAGTCATTTAATTAACAATGCTAAGTAGAAAGTCTCATCAAAACCAGTTATGGGAATGGTCCATCCTGGGGCAAAATTTCTGTCTGATGGATCTGTGAAATATAGGAAACATGTTATCTGCTTCAAATATACAATAGAAGGACAGGCATAGGACAAATATTGCAATTCCAGAAGACAGAAATTGGAAAGAAAACAGGGTTTACAGGTCCCAAACAAGTCCAAAACTCAGCAGGAAAAAGTTTATTAGATCTCAAGGTCTGGAAGCCATCTGTGTCTTGATTCTTTGTCTTCCAGGCCTCAGAGAGAGGCAGCCCCACTTCTGCACTTCTGCAACTACCATGCTTTTCCTGGACACTGGGATATAGGCCCCACCCTCTCTGAGCTTTGGGATGGCCTTCACGCTCTCCATGAATGCCAGGGTACAGACTCCACCTTCCCTGAGTTTTGGGGTAGCAAATTCTCCCTGAACAACAGGGTACAATGTGGACCCATGCTTTCCACAAACTTGGGAAGGCCAGCTCTCTTGGTCCTTGAGGATCTTTTCAGCCTGTCCTTTGCCTCCATGGTTCTGCCCTTGAAGTTATTCTTCCTTCACTTCATCCTTCTTCTGTCCCTTTCAGTTCAGGCTGCCAGTGGTTCTGTTGATACAAATTTTGCAAAAACTTTGCCAACTTTGTGTGCAGTTCGAGTGTGTCCAAATCTTCAGACAATAGAACTTCCCGCAGATCCTTCCTGGATAACTGCATTTCTAATCTTGACTTTCACTGTAATGGCTATCTGAACCACATTCATTTGCATCTTCTTTAGCAAAGTGTTGTTCATTTAAACCCTCACATGGAACCCAGTTCTCTGGGAAGCCATTCTGAAAGCTAAGCGTGATCCTGATAGAGTTGCTTCTGGCTTTAGTCTCAGAGTATACTATCTGGATAAGCTGAGAAATTTCTAATTCATCAGTTGCTAGTTATTGTGTGGCTAAAAGTTGAACTCTCAGCTTATTCCTTTCCTCTTACATTTTACTCTAAGCTGCAAGGAGAAGCAGGTTGCACCTTCTTATCTTAGCTTGGAAATCTCCTCAATAAATATCCAAGTTCATCACATACCAGTTCTTTTCAATCTGACATCAGAACACCATTTTGTCAATTTCTTTGCCACTTTATAACAAGGGGAACATTGCTTCAAATTTCCAAAAACACATTCATCATTTCCTTCTAAGGCCTCATCTTATATGTCTTTAATGTCCATATTTATACCAACAATCTCTTCAAGCAATCTAGGCTTTTTCTATCAAGCATCTGACAATTCTTCCAGCCTCTACCACTTACCCAATTCTAAAGCCATTCCCACATTTTTAGGTATTTTTCATAGTAGCACCACACTTTCCAGTACCAAAAACTATTTAAGTTTCCCAGCTACTAAAACAGCAAGAATGTATTTGCTCATAGTTCAGAGGCTAGAAGGCTGGCTTCCTCATGAAGTCAATATCTACTGACTGACCAACAATCTTTGGAGTTCCTTGGGCTTTACCATTACATGACAATGTACATGGTGGTGTCTTTTTCTTTCTCTTCCATGTTCCATTGAATTCCAGTTGAAAAAAATTCCTGTTTACAAATGGGTTCCCATCCACAGGACCAAAGGTTTTTTGGGAGACATGATTCAATCCCCAACAAAGTTACTGATTTTTTTCAACTGAATGATGAATATAATTATTTATTCTGTAATGTTCAAAGATTTGATATTCAAAATGACAAGATAACATATACAATCAGAAGCAAATCTTACATGTATTATTTATATCAAAAGTAACATTGGAGAGTTTAATTTTTGACTTGTTGGAATAAGTCCACCACTGCCTATGTATTCCATTGAAAACAAAAGAAGATTCTGAACCAAATATGTAAATAAAATAAATACCCAAAGATACAAATAAATAATCAAAGGTATGAAGCTTATGAATGGGAGACAAAACTTGAAGAAACAATCCACATGGGGAAGTGTTCTACACTTATTTTACTTTTCTCCTGACTAAAATGCCCATAGAAACTGTGCTCTTTTGGACATAAAAGGCAGGAGAAGATGTCTTTATGGGTCAGAAATTGTCCCTGAAGTAAGAGAGATGCAAAAGGATCTATTAATTCTTGGTATGAACACACATGATTGTCAACATAAGTCCTGAACAATGCATGTGTGGAATAGTTTAAACTTGTATCATAAAGGCTTTGAGAACCACTCACATAAGTCTCAGAATGACTTTGAGCTATGAATGCTTAGACAGACAGGAAGAAGTATAACAAAGATTTAGAGAATGAAACTGAATTTTAACTAAAATCCAGAGGAGAAGGGACAGAATTCAAGTATGAGCATTACCAGGATTATAGCTGCTAAAATAAAAATATCTGTATTTCCCAGAGGATTATAACAGAACCCAGAATCTGCACAACCTAATGTTTGCAATGTGCAGAACATGATCCAAACTTTCTTGGCATACAAAGAACTAGAAATATGCATCCAGATCCCAAGGGAAAAGATTCTAACATGACCAAAAGCTTGAATTATCAAAGACTTTAAAACAGTTATTATAGTTATGCTTCATGAGGTAAAAGAAAATCATATTTGAAATGAATGAAAAGATAGCCAAATTTAACACAAAACTAAAATCTATAAAAAGGAAAAAAATGGAAATTTTGGAAACAAATGGAAAAGTGATATATCTGAAATAAAAAACCTCATTGGATGTGCTTAATACAGAATGGAGATGGCAAACAGAGTGAGGAAATTAGGGTACATCAGTAAAAGTGATCTTATTGGAAAAGCAGAGTTTTTGAAAAAAAAAAAACAAAAAAAAATTGACCATAGCCTCAAGAACCTATGGTACAATATCAAAATGCTCAACAAATAATTATTGTAGTCCCAAAAGGAGGAGAAAATGATTGAGACAGAAAAATATATTTGAAAAAACAATGGATGAAAATGTCCTAAAATTTGTAAGCATATATTAACAAATTCAAAAAGCTCAGAGAATCCCAAATATAATATTGAGGATTCAATGCAAGAATAAGATGACATCTCCATGTGCATTGCCATGTGAAAGAAAATCCAGGAACCCCAAAGGTTGTCAGCCAACCAGAAGATACTGACCCCAGGAGGAAGCAAGCCTTCTGGCCTCTAAAGCCATGAGCAAATAAATTTCAGTTGTTAAACCAACCCATTGTATGTTTTTTGTTTGAGCGGTCAGGAAACAAAAACATATAATAAGCACAAAGAAAACCATGTCTATATTCATCATAATCAGTTTGCTGAAAGTAAAAGGCAATAAAAAAATTCTTAAAAACACCTAGAGAAAAATGACACATTACTTACTGGGGAAAAATTAATGAAATGATCTTGTATTTCTCATCAGAAACAATAAAGATTAAAAGATAGTAGAAACGTCTTTAAAATTGTGGGGCTGAAATACTGTAAATATATAATCTATGCCCATTGAAATTTTATTTCAGGAAAAGTAAAAGAATATGTGGTTATTAAGATTGCTATAGAAGAAATGTTAAAGAAATTCCTTCAAATTGAAGGGAATTGACACTAAAAGAAAACTTGCATCTTCAGGAATGAAGAGAGACAACAAAAATGGTAAATAGGTGGCTAAATATAAGTAAAATAATTATAAAAATATAAAATACTACTTTTTAACATCTTAAGTTCTTTAAAATGTATATGGCTATTTAACTTAAAAATTTTAACATATTCTGGTGAGATATTGAATTTATATAAATGTTGTAGATTTGACAACTATAACATAAAGTTCAATGAGAAGGGATGTAAAGACTCCTGCATGATTTCAGGGTCAATTAAAACATTGTACATGTGGTAGTACATTGACTCTACTAGTCTTTGACAGGAGATAGCTATATATATTATAATCCTTGGAACAAACTCTCTCTTTCTCTTTCTCTGTCTCACATACACATACATGCATGTGCATGTGTATATATACATACTAAAATCTCAAACTAGAAGAAGATATAACCAAAAAGCCACTCTTTAATTTAAACTGGAGCATTAAAAAATATTGAAACAATTCAAAAGAAGACAGGAAAGAGGAAAAGAGGAACAAATCCAGGGAGAAAATCTTAAACAAATAAAATGGTAGAAATACTCCAAACATTTCATTGAACATATAAAATGTTAATAATCTAAATACTCCAATTATATAGCAGGGCTGCATAGATTGGAGATAAAAGCAAGACTCTTATTTGCTGTTTGTAAGAGACATTTTAAATACAAAGACAATTATAGGTTGAAAATAAGTAGTCAAAATGGTTTAACTTCTGAATAAAGTGTAAGCGTAAGACAATTGTAGTGGTTATTTTGCTTTCAGATGAAACAAACTTCAAGACAAAGAGTACTAAGAGTGATAAACAGGACATCTCATAATCAAGAAGACAAAATTTACCAATGATTGTGCACCTAAAAATAGATCCCCAAAATGCATGAAGCAAAAAAAAAATTGAGAGAATGAACTAGAGAAATAGGCAATTCCACAATGATAGAGAAGTATTAAAAAAAAAAAAAAGTGTTTCTCAAACTCTGATATAACAAGAAAGCAAAAAAATTAAGATATTTTATATAAACTACTTTTTACTGATTTTTTGCTATTGGTTTCATCAAAACATAAAAATTTGCTCTTCAATTACACTATTAAGAAAATGAAAAGGCATGACACAGTCAGAGTAAATATTTGTAACACATTTATCAAACAAAGTATTCATGCTCAGAATGTGTAAAGAACACTTACAACTAAATTTGAAGAAGATTAGCTATCAAATAAGAAAATGGGCAAAACATTTGAATAATATTGAATGCAAGAATATTAAAATATAGAAAGAGGTTCAGCATCATTATAGTCATCACAGAAACGCAGATATCAACATCGAAAGAGATACCACTACTACTGCTACTACTACTACACACACATTAGATTGCTAAGGTTTGATAGTCTCACTATATTAATTATTGGCAAGGATATGAAGCAACTGAAATTTTTATAAATTGCTGATAGGAGTGTTTTCCACAACCTCTTTGGAAAACGAGTTTGCAACTTCATCAAAAGTTAAACAGGCACCCACTTTTCACCCAACCATTTCACTCCTTGCTATTTACCCAAGGCGAACAAAAACACATGTTCACCACAAAGTATTTACTTGAATGCTCACAGCAGCTTTATTTGTAATAGCCAAATGTAAGAAACAGCTCAAACGTTCATCAACTGGTAGAAGGATAAACAAATTACGGTATATTTGTTCAATGGAATACTACTCTGCAAAAAAAAGAAAAAAATCTATTGATATACAAGTCTTTGAATAATGACAAAATTATTATGTTGTACAAAAGAAGCCAATCAAAAATAAGTGTCAAATTTATCTGTCTATATAAAAGTCTAGAACATAAAAATTAATCTGTAATGACAGAAAGCAGATCACAGGTAGAGGAAGAGATCAGTTGCAAAGGACCTTGAGGACAGTTTTGGGGTAAAGGACAGAACCGGTGTGATTAAAATGAGTTATTTTCCTAGCAGTCTGTGGGAAACTAGCTGTTGGAATAGCAAAACTAATGAAATATTACTCTCATATGTTGTTTGTTGTTTCTTAGACACTTATGCCTAAGTAAATACTATATATCAAACAGAAACATTAAGTTACATTGTAACAAAATCCTGTTTACATGTAAGTTTTGGTCAGAGAATGAATTTTAGAATATTTTAGAAATAGTTGCAGATTAGTGGAAAGATAAAATCAGAAAACCGGGTTTTAAACCCTGACTCTACAAAGGACTAGTTAGGAACAAATTTGGGACAATTTTGGACATTTCCAAGTTTTACAGTTCCCATCTGTACGTCAGGGATTAGCCTATGCATCCCACAGGTTTATTGTGAGGGCTTGAAATTATCGTAATATTGCTGGAATATACTGCTTAGCATTCTTTTAGTGTTTAGTAATTTATTGAGTGTTGACTATGTGCTCAACACTGAGTTACTTGCATTCTTCCCTATTAAACAAGAATTATCCCATTTTATAGAATTTTAATTGAGTGTAAGTGAGCTTGAGTGATTTCTGCCACTTTACCACAGCAGAGCTTGGTATCCTGACTCCAAAGGCTTGTATGTGCTGATCCGCTGTGCTAAAGGAAGCTTGTCTGAGAAGGTTATCTGGAAGAGATGATTGGGCATGTGTAAAAGGCAATAAGAGAGGTTGGAGGCAAGATAGTGGCAGAATTAGGCATTCCAAGTTTCAGGTTGTCCTACAGAGCAGTTAATAATCACCCAGAGCTATATAAAGCACCTGTGTGAGGGGCCCAGGAGACCAGAAGAGCATCCTACAACATCTTTGAAAGAATAGAAAGAGGAGACTGCCCAGATGCAGTGAAGATTTGTAAGTAGAGCACTCCATGCCACGGAGACTGTTGCCCATCCTCCACAGGTAGTGCAAGCTACCTTGGAAGCTATTTGCTGGCTGGAGTTGGAAGCTCCATTTCCCAAAAATGGGGGAGAAAGGGAAAGTCAGGCACTGACTTCAGCTACTGATTAGTAAATTTGGCTGGTTAAAATATAATCCTAAGAACAGCTAAGGTTTGAACCTATCCTAGTTGGAAAGAGGCTGGTAGCCGCATTTTTAACTCCACCCCTGACATTAGGGGAAGTGGAGCTGATTGAAAATCACAGTGATGCAGGGACCAGCTTCTTTCCACACAGATCAGGCTGCAGTCCTAGCATAGGCCCCAACCCCACCTCACTCAAGGAAGAAGCTGGGGAGGGGAACGGCACCAGCCTATCCCGGCAACTGCAGGCACTTTCGGCCAGCACAGACTGGATAGTCAGACACTTGGGCTCCATCCCCACCTCCCAATAGGAGAGCAGGGGAGCTGTGTTTCCTTGGCCTCTCTGGGCAATTGCAGGTGCTTTTGACCCACACAGACTGGTTTGTTGAGTGCCTTCAATTCCATCCCTGCCCTCCTCATAAGATAGGTGTTTCTTCAGCCTTTCTGGGCAACTGCAGGTGCTTTCAGCCCACATAGATTGGATACTCAGATATCTGTAGCTCCATTCCCATTCCTCAATAGGATAGAAAGGAAGCTGTGTTTCCTCAGCCTTTCTGGGCAATTGCAGGTACTTTTAGCCTGGAGGAATTGGTTTGTTACGCACCTGTGGCTCCACCCCACCCCAATAGGACAAGAGGGGGGTGGTGTTTCCCCAGCCTCTCTGGGTAACTGCAGGTGCTTTTGGCTCACACAGATTGAATAGCCAGACATTTGTAACTTCATCCCCATCCCCCAGTAGGATAAGAGGAGGCTAGTTTTTCCCCAGCCTTTCCAGGCAATGGCAGGTATTTTTGGCCTACATGGACTGAACTGTTGGGTACCTGTGGTTCCATCCCCACCAACTAAAGGACAGAAGGGACAGTACTCCCTCAGCCTCTCAGAACAAATGAAGGCACTTTTAGCCCACATGGATTAGATTGTTGTGCACTCCATTGAGTCCATCCCCACCCCTGGCAGGGGAGAAGGGAGGCTGGTACTGTCAGTCTACCTGGGAAACTGCAGTCTATTTTGACCTGAACAGTTTAGATTGCTGCCCACACCTTTGGCTCCATCCCCACTCCAGTCAGGGGAGGAAAGGGCATGAAGCTTCATCAAACTTTCCAGGCAACTAGAGACAGTCTTGGCCTGCATGGCTTGGATTAGTACACATGTCTGTGACTCTGTTCCTACCCCTGGGACAGGAGAAGCTTCATCAGTTCCTAAGGCCACACTGGCACAGCTTCCACAGCTTACTGAATCAACTACTTCCTCAGCCCCTACTATACAATCAGCAAGAGGGAAAGGGCAAGAAAGCCCTAAACTAAAGAGAGAAACTAGACCCAGAATAAATATATGTAGTAAGCCAGATGCCAGGACACTACCAAAAAATTATAATCCAGACCAAGAAACAGGAAGATATGGCCCAGTCAAAGGAATAAGATAAGCCTCCAGATGACATAAAGGAATTGAGAAAATGAATCATAGATGTTCAAACAAATCTCCTTAATAAACTCAATGAGATGGCTAAAGAAATTAAGGATATTAAGAAGACACAGGGTGAGCACAGAGAAGAATTTGAAAGCATACATAGAAAAATAGCCAATCTTATGGGAATGAAATGCATAATAAATGAAATTTAAAAACACCGGAGGTATGTAGCAGCAGATTTGAGGAGGCAGAAAAAAGGATGAGTGAACTTGAAGACATGGCCTCCAAAAGCAAACATACAAAAGAACAGTTAAAGAAAAGAATGGAAAAAAAATGAATCGGGTCACAAAGAATGAAATGACAGCATGAGACATGCAAACATATGTGTCATGGGTTTGCCAGTTGGAGAATAGAAGAAAAAAGGGGCAGAAAGAATATTTGAAGAAATAGTGGTGGAAAATTTCCCAACCCTATTGGAGGACATTGATATCCATGTCCAAGAAGCACAACATGCTCCCATCTGAATAAATACAAATAGACCAACTGCAAGGCAAATACTAATCAGAATGCCAAATGCCAAAGATGAAGATAATTCTGAGAGCGGCAAGAGAAAAACAATGCACAACATACAAGGGATACCCAATAAGATTACATGCCAATTTCTGATCAGAATCCATGGAGGCAAGAAGACAGTGGTATTATATATTTAAGATACTGCAAAAGAAAATATTCCAGCAAAGAATTTTATATCCTGCAAGATTGTCTTTAAAAAATGAGGGCGAGTTTAGAATATTCACAGATGAACAGAAACTGAGACAGTTTATAACCCAGTTTTGCAGGAAATACTAAAGGGAGTGATACAGCCTGTAAATAAAAGACAGGTGAGAGGGGCTTGGAAGAGAGCCTAGAAATGAATATTATATCAGTAAAAGTAACTAAAAGTGTAAAAAGAATGGTGAAAATAAAAATATGACAGATAAAACACAAAGGTCAAAATAAGTGAAGAACTGCCTTTACAGCAATAACATTGAATGTTACTGGATTAAATTCCACAATTAAAAAACACAGACTGGTGGAATGATAAGAAAATATGAGCCATCAATATGCTGTCTACAAGAGACCCACCTTAGACCCAAGGATACCAATAGATTGAAAGTGAAATGCTAGAAAAACATATTCCACACATGCAATAACCGTCCCCCACCCCTGCAAAAGCAGGAGTAGCTATACTTATATAGATGAAATTGACTTTAACAGCAAAACTGTCATTAGAAAAATGAAGGACATTGTTTATTAATTAAAGGGGCAATTCACCAGGAAGAAATAACAATCAAACATAAATACACCTAGCCAGGATGCCCCAAATTACATGAAGCAAATACTGGCAAAATTGAAGAGATAAATAGATGTCTCTACAATAATAGTTGGAAACTTCAACACATCACTCTCTGCATTGGCTAGAACAGCTGGGCAAAGGATCAATAAAAAAAGAGAGCTTGAATAATATGATAAATGGACTAAATCTAATAGACACATACAGAACATTGTACCCCAAAACAGCAGGATATACATTCTTCTCAAGTATTCATGGATCTTTCTCCAGGATAGACCATATGTTGGGTCACAAAGCAGATCTCAATAAATTCAACAAGATTGAAATTATACAAAGCACTTTCTCTGATCATAATGGAATAAAGTTGGAAATCAGCAATAGGTGGCAAAAGGGGAAATTCACAAATACATGGAGATTAAACAACACACTCTTAAATAATCAGTGGGTAAAAGAAGAAATTGTGAATCAAATCAATAAATATTTCAAGACAAATGAAAATGAGAACACAACATATCAGAACATATGGGATGCAGCAAAAGCAGTGCTGAGAGGGAAATTTATAGCCCTCAGTGCTTACATTAAAAAAGAAGTAAGCACTAAAATCAATGACCTAACTAAACAGCTGGAGGAACTAGAAAAAGAACAGTAAAATATTCCCAAAACAAGTAGAAGGAATGAGATAACAAAGATCAAGCAGAAATAAATGAAATTGAGAACAAATGGGGAAAAAAAAAAAAAAAATGAGAGAATTAACAAAACCAAAAGTTGGTTCTTCAAGAAGAGTAACACAATTGACAAACCCTTAGCTAGACTGACAAAAAAAGAGAGAAGATGCAAATAAATAAAATAAAAAGTGAAAATGGAGATATTACTACTGATGCCACAAAAGTAAAAGAGATCATAAAAGGATATTATGAACAACTGTATCCCAACAAACTAGACAATGTAGATGAAATAGAAAAATTCCTAGGATCATACAAACAACCTACACTGAACTGAGAAGAAATAGAAGATCTCAACAAACCAATCACAAGTAAAGAGATTGAAACAGTCATCAAATACCTCCCCAAAATGAGAAGCTGAGGACCAGATGGTTTCACAGGTGACTTCTACCAAGCATTCAAAAGGTTTAATACCAATCTTACTCAAAGTCTTCCAAAAATTGAAGAAGAAGGAACACTACCAAACTCATTCTATGAAGCCAATATCTCCCTAATATCAAAGCCAGATAAAGATATTACAAAAAAAGAGAAGTACAGAACCATTTCCTTAATGAATGTGGGTACAAATATCCTCAACAAAATATTTGCTAATCGAATCCAAAAATGCATTAAAAGAATTATTCATCATGATCAAGTGAGTTTTATGCCAGGCATGAAAGGGTGGTTCTACACAATAAAATCAATCAGTGTAATAAACCACATTATTAAATCAAAGAAGAAAAATCACATGATCTTATTGATTGATGCAGAAAAGGCATTTGACAAAGTACTGCATCTGTTCTTGATAAAAATACTACAAAAGATAGAAATTGAAGGAAACTTTCTCAACATGATAAAGGGCATATATAAAAGAAACACAGCTAATATTGTACTCAATGGTGAAAGTCTGAAAGTTTCCTCTTGAGATTGGGAACAAGATATGGATGCCCACTGTCACCACTATTGTACAGTATAGTGCTAGAGGTACCACATAGAGCAAACAGCCAAGAACAAGAAATAAAAGGCATCTAAATTGGAAAGGAAGAAGTAAAACTTTCACTATTTGCAGATGATAGGATCCTGTATCTAGAAAGTCTCAAAAAGTCTACAACAAAGTTGCTAGAGCTAATAAATTATTTAGCAGAGTGGCAGTATACAAGATTAATATGTAAAAATCGGTAGTCTTTCTATGTACTAGTAATGAGCAATCTGAGGAAGAAGTTGGGAAAAAATTTCCTTTTATAAGAGTGACTAAAAGAATCAAATATTTAGGAATAAGCCTAACCAAGGATGTAAAGCACTTGTATTCAGAAAATTACAATGCATTGTTAAAAGAAATTTTTTAAAAGACCTAAATAAATGGATGAACATTCATGTTTATGGATTGGAAGACTAAATATCATTAAGATGTCAACTTTACCCAAATTGATATACAGATTCAATACAATCCCAATAAAAGTTCTACCAGCATTTTTTAAAGAATTGGAAAATACAATTATCAAATTTATTTGGAAGGGTCAGGGACCCTGAAAGCCAGAAACATTTTAAAAAGGAAGAGCAATATTAAAGAACTCTCACTTCCAGACACTAAATCATATTACCTAGCTACAGTGATAAAAACAGCATGGTATTGGCATAAAGATAGACACATAGACCAATGGATCAGATTGATGGTCCAGAAAAAGATCCTCACATCTATGGTCAAGTGATTTTTGACAAGCCTGTCAAAGGCAACAAACTGGGGCAGAACAGTCCATTCAACAAATGGTGATGGGAGAACTGGATATCCATAACCCAAAGAAAGAAAGACGACCCCTACTTTACTCCTCACACAAAAATTAACTCAAAATGGATAAAGACCTAATATTAAAGCTAGAGTCATAAAGTTCCTAGAAGAGAATGTAGGGAAACATCTTCAAGACCTTGTGGTATGTAGTGGATTCTTAAATTTTATACCAAAAGCATGAAAAACAAAAGAAAATATGGATAAATGGGACCTCCTCAAACTTAAATACTTTTATGATTCAAAGGACTTTGTCAAGAAGGTGAAAAGGCAGCCCACTCAATGGGAAAAAAATATTTGGAAACCACATAGCCAATAAAGGTTTGATTTCCATTCTATATAAAAAGATCATAGAACTAAACAATAAAAGAGCAAGCAATCCAATTTAAAAATCCATAAAAGATTTAAATAGACATTTCTCCAAAGAGGAAATACAAAGGGCCAAAAAGCACATAGAAAAATGTTCAATATCACTAGCTATTAGGCAAATGCAAATCAAAATGACAATGAGCTATCATCTCACACTGCAAAGAATGGCTATTATTAAAAAAACAGAAAACAATAAGTGCTGGAGAGGATGTGGAGAAATAGGAACACTCCTTCACTATTGGTGGGAATGTAACATGGTGCAGCCTCTGTGGAAGACAGTTTGGTGGTTCCTCAGGAAGCTAAATATAGAACTTCCATATGCTCTAGCAATTCCTCTGCCAGGACTATATCCAAAAGAACTGAAAACTGTGACATGAACAAACATTTGCACTCTCATGTTCATAGCAGCATTATTCACAATTGTGAAAAGATGGAAACAACCCAAATGCCCATCACCCAATGAATGGATAAACAAAATGTGATATAAACATATGATGGAATGCTATGCTGCAGTAAGAAATGAAAGTGGGATACATATGATTACATGGATGAACCTTGAAGACATTATGCTACATGAAATAAGCCAGACACAAAAGGACAAATGTTGCATAGTCTCACTAACATGAACTAAACACAAAGAACAAATACATGTTGTTAAGGTTAGGAAATAAGAGGAGGGCTGAGAAGGAGTACTAATGTTTAACATATGATGAAGTTTTAATTTAACTGTAAAAGTGTGGAAATGGATAGAGTTGATGGTGACACATTATAGTGGGTAGAATTAACACAGATGGTTTATAAATGGGATTGTGGCTGAAAAGGGTAGTCTAAGGATATAAATGTCAATTGAAAGAAAGCTGGAGAATAATCTAGGGACTGAACAACACAGTGAACCCAGAGGTACATAAGAATTGTGATTAATGGTACAAATGCAAGAATGTCCTTCTGTGAACTAGAAAAGATGTACATCACTATTGCATGGTTGTGGGAATGTGGAGAATCATGGGAAAAATACAATTAATGAAACTTATGGACTAAATTTAATAGTAAAACTATGCCAAGCAGGACTGATTGAAATGGGAAAAGTCATCTAAACAATCAGGGGTTTTATATTTGTATTTCTAGGGATTTGTACATTTCTGTGTATTTTTATAAAGCTCAACTATTTTTGTTGTTGCTGTGATTATTTTTCTTTTAAGATTTATTTTTATTTATTTCTCCCCACCCCCTCATTGTTTGCACTTGCTGTGTCGGTTCATCTTCTTTGTTTCTTTAGGAGGCACCAGGGACTGCTTTGTTTTGTCTTTTATTATGTTTTTCTTCTTGTGTCTCTTGTGTCAGCTTGCCGCACCTGCCCATTTGGCCAGCTCACTGTCTTCTTTAGGAACAACCCAGAACCGAACCAGGGACCTCCCATGTGGTAGGCAGGAGCTGCTTCCTTGTGGTTACTTTTTAATTTGGAAGGTTGACATCAGATAGGCAAAACCTTGAAATAACTACTTGACACATATACATTATATAACAGAATAATACATTCTCCAAAATTTATTGAGCACCTTTTATGTACCAAGTGTTATAGAAACTGTTGCCTTAAGTGTGATTAAATATTTCGTGCGTAGTGGTTAGGAGTTTCAGTGATTTGTCTTACAAACCAAATTGCCATTTTCTGTTGCCTGCAAATAGACATTTTGAGCTCAGTTATTAAGTCATTCGGTAATAAATTGCAAAAGATTATTATATGATAAAAGTTATTTTTTGAGAGAAGTCCAGTAGCCTTTCTAGTAACAAGGGAAAACGAATGAAGGCAGCCGATAAGATAGCTTTTAAAGTACTTTCTATCTAATGAATTATATGCTTCTACAAAACTAACTTCTTTCCAATTCCTGGCATGTAATAAGAGTGTGTACAGGAATTCTTAATATCACAGTCTACAATTGCAGTAGCCTGTCAACTGAAGCAGAACAAATAAATGCAAACTATATGTTATTTTTATATTCTTATCCATTCAGTGTGGCATGCACCAGGGCCATTTGTTCCTGCAGCCCCACCCACTCTATATGACAAGTGGCTTGCATTGAGATACGATGGCTATGTTCTCTTTCCACCACCAACAAAGTGTATCAACACCTGGAAGGAATATTTAAGCAATGCAGTTCTTAAAATCCCTGTGGCAATGGAAGATCTGGCAGAAAGCCGGAGTAGAGCCTCAGATGACATTGAAAGTCTGATTATTGACATTTACAACAATGTTAATTATTCACAGTTTTCAGACCTACACCATCATAAGAGCCTGCAGTGAAGCTACTACCTGCACGATTTCTATGTTGCCTTCCCTATCACCGTATGAAAAAAAACAAGGCTTCATACCTCTGGGGAATTAGGGTCCATTAAACTCTACCAATATTTTGTGACTGGCAATTGTTGGTAAGCTATTAGGTAGCAAGAACTTATTTGCACATTTTCTACTTTATTATCTTTAATCAGAATGCAGTGGAAAGTACATTTTGTTTGGTTTGTGTTAGGACCTAGGGTAGAAATAAACATGATCAACTTTGGGAGAACTCAGCTTTCAATAATAGCATAAATCGTATATATACTCTTTAGGAAAATGTCACTTAGTGTTGAGGAAAAATTCTTCGGCATTGTTTAACTCTCAATTCCTTCTGCTAGCTAGAGCAACACTAGTTTATAATCAGGATTTATCTTTGTATTTGTTTTTGAGTTGACATTATGGCCAACTTGTATTGGTCACATGAGGCCCTAGTTCAATAGTTATATTAACATTCTGGGATTTTGTACATGGGAGGTATATTCCATTTACAAAATTAAGATTCTTGAGTGATCATTTTCCTACATTTACTAATCAGGTACTTTATGTATATTTTGGATTAACATGAACATTAACAAATAAAATTTGAAACTATTAACAACACAAACTTCACCATGTCATGGTGCCAATGTATTATGCAAATATGTATTGTAACTAATAAAAAAACAATAAACACTATTTATAGAATGACTTTTATATGTTAGGCAATTTGCATATATGTTCCCTAATTCTTACAATGACCTTTCAAGGCAGATACTATATCATCCTTATTTTATAGATGAGGAAAATAAAGCTCAGGGAAGCTATGTAACTTGCTTAAGTCCTTATAAATAGAAAACAGTGTAAACAAGATTCATACCTGGATTTATCTTCTTCCAAATTCCATGTGCATTACATTATATCCTGTGCTTCCCACTATAAATATAGAGTATATAGTGGTGAATTATGTGTGTCCCAGCATTATAACATGGAAAACTAGAAGTTAAAATATGTCAAGAGTGCTCATCAAAATACAAAGCAAAGAAGGGGAACAAGTTGTAGCTTAGTGGTTGAGCGCCTGCTTCCCATGTATGATGCCTTGGTTTCATTCCCGGGTAACTCCAAAAAAAAAAAAAAAAAAAAAAAAAAAAAAAAAAAAAGCAAACAAAAGAAAGCAAAGCATTGCCATTTTTTTAGATACCATAATAGGATACCATATAATTTATGCTAATTTTGCATAGAGATTAACAGATAACCATGTTAACTAATAAGCTGCATGATATATGTATGCTTTTATTAAATTTGTATGTGGTCTTTATGATTTTGGTCTCACAATAATCTGATAGTTTTGTTGGGTATAGAATATTATGTTCAAAACTGTTTTCCTTTCAAATTTCATAGACATTGCCTCACAATCACTTGGAATGCAATTTTTTAATTGAGGAGCTGGTGCTGTCTCTGTCTCTCTCTGTCTCTGTGTCTGTCTCTGTCTTTCTGTGTGTGTATGTGGATGTGCTAAAGTTCCCTCTCTTCAAAAAGAGAATATGGCCAAGTAGAGATTTTTCATTCACTTTAGTGGGTATGTGATGGGTTTCTTCAATCTGTAGATGTGTCCTTCAGCTCTTTCATGTTCAATAATTATTCTTTTGTGGTGTCCTTTTCTCTCTATGGATGTGATGCCCTCTTAAAACTCTTTTAATACAGTCACCAAACTTACTTTTAAAACTTTTTCTGTTTTCATTTTGGAATTAACTTTTATTCCTCAAATATCAGTTTTTCTACTTATTTATTTCATTCTCTCCTCCATGATGCTGGTTTTCACCAGATATCTGGAGATTCTTGGCAGTTAATTCATTTTTAAGATCAAAGGACTGGGGTGCTCATTTGAGTTTCCCTTCTTTGCAAGCAGATAAATTCTATGATAGGCATCTCCAAAGATTGGGAAGTACACATGGAAGTATCAATAGAGTACCAGTCTCAGGATTTGCTTGGAGTTGGGTGATCAAGGGAATGGTTGTCAGGCGGGAGCCCCTAAGTTCCAATTTGAAGAAGGCTTTCCTCTAGTGGAAACAGCATGTACACTAAAAGTTTTAAGGTTATTTCAATGAAAAAAATATATATGTACGTATATGTGTGTATGTGTGTGTATGTGTGTGTAGCTATATGGGTCCTCTAATATTTTACCTGCAGGATAACACAAAACTGCTTCCTTCTGTGCATGGAGATGAGAGAGTGGGAGGTGGGAGGATACTAATTTTTTTATATATAAATATTTAACCATCTTCCTCTTTTCAGGCTCACTTTTCACTCCTGTTCTTTGTCATATCTACAAGCTCTAATTGAAGCTCCTCTAAGAGAAATATAAACTTGTCAGTGTATGTTCTGGGTGTGGCTTCCTCTGATCTACCCACTTTATCTCATCTAAGAATACATTCTTCATATTATCTTCAGAGTTACTTTGTTTACTTATGAATAATTCTTCTCCATTCTCTTTACAGCTATTTTTACACTTCAGTACTTGCATTTCATTGGGGTAAGGGATGAGAACAAATATATATGCTCATCTTAAATGGAACATGTCCTTTTAGAATGCCAAGTGATAATGTTCACCAACATTTTGTAACACTAGATGCTATCTCCACAAATACCCAATATATTGAATGAGGAAATTAGCATCCCTATTCTTTCTTCCAGCTCTCCCTTTACTGCCTTTACCTCAATTCCTCTCAGTTGTTCCATAATGTTTAAATCACAAATTTGATAACTTTTACATTTTTGTGAGCTTAATTAAAGCTCTTGTGTTTGGTCTATATGATGATTCTGAAAATTGAAACCCAGGAAACTGTGTCTATAAATTGTATAATGCCAAACTTGGCATCCAAGGAATTTTTAAAACAAAAATAAATCTTTTAACTTATAAATATGATAATGAGGATGAAACATTGTTTTTAAAAATTTCTCAAGTTTCTTTATTACTCTAGTCACACAAAAAATAATTGATGTTATATGAGGAACTTAACCAATTTTAGTTTTTGTGTTTTTTTTTTTTCCAGAAGGTACCAGGGATTGAACCCAGGACCTCGCATATACAAAGGAGGCACTCAACCACTGACCTTCACCCGCTCCCCTACCAATTTTAAACAAGTCCTGTATTGATATTAGCCTTATTATCAGAACACAATGACCTCTTTTCTGATACTTTTCTTCTCACACACCTTGCTTGAAACTCCTTCATGGCTCCAGCCTCCCTGCGTTCTTCTCATTATTGTTACAGAACCTTTCTGATTGGTATTTCTCAGCCTCAACTTTCTTCCTTCACCCACAGTTTTGTGTACTAATGATTCAATTTCTAAACTCAAGAGTTCATGGGTTTTTGTTTGTTTCTCTCCTTCTTATTTAGCATCTCACAGCAGAAAGCTTTTTGAAGCTTGAAGGGTGTCTTCACCTGAGCTTCTGATTCATATTTCCAGGTGCCCGGTTGAACATTTTAACTTGGATTTGCTACGGACAAGACAGAATTCATCGTCACTCCCATCCCCACCTCCATGCTAACAATGCTTCTCTCTTGGGTATTCTATGTTTCACTTATTATATCGCATTTTACCAAGTCAGAAACTTATCCCTCTTACTCAATTCCCATTAGAGTTGCCTAATTTGTTATAGTGCTTATTTACTCTCTTCCCTTCCATTTCCTTTACTGATATCCAAATTCTGCCCATATCATCTTTTGCCTATCTTACTGCAATAACCCCTGAAGTGGCTTTCCTAATTCTGTCACTGTCCTCCAAATATGTTCTTCATATTACCTTTAGAGTTATCTCTGTAAAAACAGATCATACCACTCTTTTCTCCAAAACATTCAACTGTTATACCTATTTTGTACATGTGGGAATCCAGGTACAGAGAGGTTAAGTAATTTGCCTAAGGTCATATATCAAGTAACCTTCAGATCTTGCTTCAAAATCCATGTTCTTAAACATGATACTTTCTTGCCTCAGCATCTTTTGAGGATCACCTTTTTCCCTCAGCTGATCATGAAGCATTCTCTAATTTGGGATTTCCATTTATTTTCAAATAACTCAAATACATTCAGGTTGGCTTTGTTATTTGTGAATCAAAAGATTAGTGGATTTTCCAAAAGACACATTCCATCTAGAGGGCTGGATTAAGCTCTTATGTTTCAATATCCTTAATTGATGAAGATTTTCAAAGTGTTTTCCTTTCAACACATGATGGAATCATTAGTAAATATAGATTTAGGACTGCTGTGAAAAGTTAGGCATTAAATTGCCTATCACTGTTTAGCAGTTTGAAGAAAACCTCAAGAATGAATGGCTTTTAAGCCTTACTACTGGGATGACATGAGCTGGCAATGCTGTTATCACCTGATAATGCATTTCTAGGTGAGCTAAGTTTCCCAAAGGCCATTGTTTCCTAGGGTGATGATAGCTGGTAGTTGCACAGCACACTGAGCAGACTTGAAAGAAATGGTCTTAGCTCCGACATAGAGCTTCACAATTAATGTGCTCTGTTCCTGAGAAAAGCAAGGGAAATATAATCTTTGATGGTCTCATGTAGGAAATATATTTTCTCCTCGGCTAAACACTCTCCCGCAAAAAGTCTCTTTCCCTACTGACAGGATTCAAGAGCTGACAAATACCTGGCCCTGTGGTAAGCTGTGAGGCTCTGGGTGTAAGAGAGAGAATGAGAGCAGACACGGATGATGTCAAACTCTATTCCTACCACCTGTTTATTGACTTGGAAACACAAGCTTGTTTGTCTTTATCACTGCCCAAACTGTTCTTCATCGAGTATTTTTCTTGGCTGCCTCATTCTGCTCTTTCCTCGCTGTGTAGTGCATGATTGTAACTGGGATTCCGATGGCTCTCGTTTTACGTCCAAACAGTTCGCGTTTCCCCTTACCATATGGTCATCCTGATGTTACCATTTGCCTCAATCATCCTTTTTGTAGCTGCTTGAACATCTTAATTGATCTCATGAGCTATGTTAGGGATTTATAACAGGCATCAGTGTAATTCATCTCACATGCACACGAAGACTTTTTTTTCTGATTGGATGTGTGTTATACATATATGGACATTTGTGATTCTCTAAAACTTAGATCTCACCTTAGTAATAGCATAAATGAGCTTTCAGGGACTATGGTACACTGGAGGAAACACCTACCTGTGTTCACTGGTCTGCTCTGATAGATTCCATTTCTCTAAAGTATTTGGTATATTCCAGCAGACTTAAACCTTTTCCTCCTGTTGAAACAAAATGGCAAATATACTCAGTTTTAAGACTTTTCTGAATAAGCTGTGAATTCTTATTTTACTTGGCACCAAAATTGTTTTTCTTACTTTTTCACTCATTCATTTTTACTATCAATAAGACATAATCATTATACACTGTGGGTTCACAACTTTTGTTTAACAACCAGGACACAAAAATTTACATTGGGCCTCTCCATTTTTTTCAATGATTTTACATCTCTAAAGTTTTCCATTTTTTCATTTACTTCTATGTCATCATAGTAAATTCTCAAAAGGGATGTAAACTCATCCCTTCCAACTGTTATAAACCCAGAAGAGTGAACGGTAGCACCATAGTCTAAAAAGATAGTTTACAAAATTTCTTGACTAGTGTCTTTCAGGCCCTGTGTAGTGTGGTTTGAAACTGAATGTAGCCCAGAAAGTCATGTTCTATAGTTAATTCATTCCTAAAGTTAATCCATTCCTGGAGATTCCTGTGGGTATAAACCTGCTGTAAGTAGGAACTTTTTATTAGGTTAGTTCATTTAAGGCATGGCGTGAGGTATGTCTTAATCGTCTTACTGGAGTTCTTTATAAGAGAATGAAATTCAGACAGAGAGAGAGAGGAGGCCATGGGAGCAAGAAGCTGAAAGCTATGAAACCTGCAAGAGAAGGGAGAGACCAGCAGGCAATGTCATGTGCTTTGCCATGTAGCAGAAGAGTCCAGCATCACCAGCAGCTGGTCTTCAGGAAGAAAGCACTGTATTGATTATGCCTACATTTGGACATTTTCATGGCTTCAAAACTGTAAGCTTGTAAACTAATAAATTCTCACAGTTAAAGCCCACACATTTTATGGTATCTGCTTTTGGCAGCAAAGCCAACTAAAACATGCTGTCAAGTTAGTATCTTCCTAAGTCACTTTCTTGGGGGAACGTGATTGACCAACAAGCTTATTATCAGTATCTGGGAATTATGCTCATTTTAAGAAAACTTATCAAGTGAGCAAATGTAATCTTTGCTGCCATTAGCTTTTCTGTACCCCCTAATTGTCCATCCTTTAAAAAAAAAAACAACAGGGATAAAACCTGTTTTAAAGTTTTGCATCCCATTTTATATCAAGGATCTCATCTAGATCTTGTACCTCACCCAGGAGTGTTGGCTTTGAAGACTGACACAATTGTGGAACAAAAGGATTTATCTTCAGGCAGAGTTTTGAAGTGTTATGATGATTTATTTTTTGTGGGCCCATTGACTGATGCTCTGGTCCCTTGAAATCATATCCTGATGTTTTGTCTCTTGTGTATAGTGCTTTATAGAATATCAGACAGATTTCCTGACTCTGCCTAGGGGAAGGCCTATTGGGTTTTTTACAGTTTGAAGCCAGATCTCTCCAAGGAGAAAAGAGAACATTGAAAGGCCTAAATAAATAGTATCAAAATATTCCAAGGTAGCATGATGCTCAGAGGTTTTGCTCAATGGTTTTTGTCCATTGGGGAAAAATAGTGAATAAATCCTCTCAATCGGCAACAGGCCATAGAACTTATTTAGTATACCTGTGAGATTTCACTCAGAAGATCCAGGGAACCAAAAATTATACCTTTTGCATGTTACTTTTTACTTTTGTTTGTGAATTAGCATATTTCATTTCTAAGAGGCTTAACTTGAATAAATGTTTCAAGCAAACACTGGAGAATATACTTGGCTGCATGTCTTTGTCAGGTTACTTGAGCCTCATTTTCCTAACTTCTATAATAGGAATATTTGAACTTGCCTTCTAAGTTCTGAGATGGACTGAAGGAACCCATTTTAACTAGGTTAAGTTTCCACAGAGTGGCACTAGATCAATTCCTTTAATTTTGAAGGTTGAAATTGTTGAGGCAGCATGGGACAAATTCTAATTTTATTGCTTACTAACTGCATTTATGGGAAAAATCCTTACTCCTTTTAAATAGGGGTACTAGCATTGATCTGGGAAAGTTATCAAGAAGATTAAATGGTATGATATATGTCCATAGCCTGGTGTTGGGTAGAGGGGTCTTTTACTAGTTATCAGTTTCCTTTCTGATACTGATATAAGTGGCAGAGGATGAATCTTTCTCCTAACCAATCATAAATCCACAGACAGTTACAAAACATTCAAGGATAATTCCATTGCTATGGGCAAAATTCTTGTAAAATAGAAACAACTGAATTTAAGTTTACATAACTGAATAAATGACCTAGAATTGGGATTTACATTAAATAGAAGCAGAGGCCTGAATGAGAAACTGATAATGGTAAATTTTGAGAAATCAATTTGAAAGTTGCTAAGGACAAGGGATGACAAAAGAGGGCCTTTAAAATATGTTTAAACAGGTAAAATTAAAGAAAAGATAAGTGCTGCTTGGGGGATACTTCATTCTAAATTTAAAAGTCCAGTCAGAAATCTTTTGGTGACTACAAAGAAAGTTCAGGCATGGATCGTGCTTTCCGGATTCCTCAAGGCTGTAGACTGAGAATAGGATTTGGGACTATTCCAAATGGTAGCTTATTTGAGAAATTGGATTACTTAAGAGGTGAGTGTTATCAGAGTCTATGACATTGCATAGGATGTGGCACTGGCCAGTCAAGACACCTGGGATGATCATATGAGTCAGGACAGAGACACAAACTATGGCCTTACTCTTCAAGTCCTCAAGGAGAACTAGAAGGTTTACAGAGGACAAGGGAAAAAATATGGAGACAGTGGCATGACTGGAGGGAGTGATGTTCAAAAGGACTCAAGATTTTAAATAAACACCAAGGAAGAATGATTGGGTAGCAGCAGGAATTATCCCACAGAGGTGATAATTGAAGCTGTAAGTGGATGAGATTGCCAAGGGCTAGAATACAGAAGAGGACTTCAAGGATGAAACCCTCCTGTGTAGGCCAGTGCCGACTAAAGAAATAGAATCGTGAAATAGAAATTGTTCTGTGAAGTGGATAGAGATGAGCATTGAGTCTGCTTTTTTGCCACGTGGCTTGTGCTCCCTCTCAGGCTATTTCGGCACATTTATTTGTTGATAGTGATTTAGATGCCTATTTGCCTAATATCCCTACACCAGCCTGCCTCATGAGAGGAGAAAATCCACAATTGTTTCCTAAGATAATATGACCTATCTGTAGTTAGCATTGTTTCCATTTCACAGTTTCCTGATTCATAAGGGCTTGTTTGTCACTGAAAGAGCCATTACCTTGGACCCAATGTCACACTTCAATAAGGAGAAGGTCCACTGCTAAGAAGGAGGAAGCTTTTCAAGGTGGGGTAGATAAGTTTCTACCTCTTTCCTTATTCTGTGACCAAGATACATTTTTAGCATGCCGCCACAAGTGCATTCAAATTTATTTTCCGTTTAAAGTACCTATTAATCATCGCATTTCATCACGTTGAAAGTTATGCAGTAAACTTTTTGTTTCCACAGTGATTCAACTATAGAGAGATGTTCTCAAACACTTAAATGAGGATTATCTGGCTCTTCTATTTGTTATCTAACATTTTCTTAGGTTAGGGCAGAAATGGACCACTAACTTGTTGAAAATCATCTGCCAGGAAGGAAAACATGTTGCCAGAGTTCATCTAAGGAATCAAGATTTTTCCATGGCCAAAGAAATTCTGACTGTTTATAAACCTTTTTCTTTTACTTGACATGCTGCTTGAAAACAATAACAATAATTTATTGAGGGCTAAGTAAACACCAGATTTTGTGCTAAGGATTTTTCAGCATTGTCACAGCAAACAACAATTCTATGAGTTGTTTTGTTGATATTATAAGACAACCATAAACTGGGGCATTTTGTAGAATAAATGGGCAGCATTATTCATAATTGCACATTAAACATTTCCTCAATTAATTTTGTGGAAATTGAAGCACAGAGACTGCAAAAAATGTCATAAACTGTGCAATGGCCATATTAGTTCCCTACTCTTTACAATCTAAAAACTTCAGGAATAAAATGTCTAGCTGTATTGTTTTTCTATATTTATAGCAGCAGTAGTATTTATAGTAGTTATAGTAGTTATCTTAGTTCTTGAAAACTATCAATAACGGAAATTTAATTCTGGAACTAAGCCATTTCCAACTTAAAACTGTGTAAGCGCACCGTTAGTTGAGGATTCAACTAACTTTCCCCCTTCTGAGAGTGCCCTGTGTTCCAGGCAGACTAAGATATCCCCGGCATAATCCCCAGCATTATGAGAGGGCACCTTGTCAGGGTTCCCACTGAGATTCTGGTTGTCTAGCAGTCTTTGACCATAAGTTTCTATTACTCCTGCAGTTGTAGAGTTAGCAGTGATTCCTCTAAAATCCCTCAGTTGTTATATCCCTAAGTTCACAATGCCCTAATTGTGAGGAATCTTATCCTACTCTGGTTCTCTAACCTACCTTGCTTGAGCCTCAGAAACTGCTTTCCCCACACCATGTTGTAGTGCAGGGGATCCTGCCAAGCTGCCCTCAGGGGCTCTGAGACTCAGGCAGCAACCCCACCCTCGTGCCTCTAGGAGTCATCCAGCCTCCTGGGATTTTACCTGAGAAACCAGGCCATGCTCTTGTTTCTCTGGTATCCATATTCACCTGGGATGCCTGGCACATATCCTTGGACTTGGCCCGGAAAGATGAGGAGTTGCACACCTTCCAAGACACTCAGCATCCTTTAATCTCTCTGACTCGTAGCCTCACCAAGTTTTCTTCTCCTGGCACCTGACCCAATTTTTAACCTTTAATATGCAAAGGTAAATTTTTACAATTTTAATATAAATATCTTTTTTTTTTTCCTCTTAAGCCTAGTTCCTGCAAGCTAAACATTCTTTTGCATTGGTCTTATCATCTGTATTATAGATAATCAGAAGTCCAAAACAGAACATAAAAATCTGACTGTTATGACTGTATTATTGAGTCTCCAAATCTTTGAGGTAACAAGGCTGAGTTGTGTGGAAAGTTTCAGTAATGAAAGAACTACAAGGTAAAGAAAATTTGCTGAGAATAGAAAACAACATCAGGACAATTATTATTACCCCATTAAATTTCTTTTGACTAAGGTACAAGCATTTTTTTTATAAATGTGTTAATAATATAATATTTGACCTTTTGATTTATTTTACTGATATGCATGTTCAAATAGTAGGAAACTCTAATAAATAAAAGTTATATGCAGAGATCTTGCTACTGTGCTACTGCTCAACCTCAAGGCCCATTTTCATATCTACAAAGGCTCCTTGTGGCTCCTTTCCTGTTTTTGGTGTAGCCCCAATGGATACATTTTGCTGTCTTCTTTTAGAAGTTGCCTTGATCCACTGTTATTATAATCTTTTTTGTAATATTTCTCCCAAAAGATTGACTGTCAAGTGGAACATAATACTCCCCTGCTTCTCTAAATGCATTATTACATGGAAGAAAACACAGGATACTTCTACTTATATATATGCAATGTATTCTATATGCAATACATATAACCTTGTTTGCATAAAGAACAATATTTTATATATCTTTATAACTCACATGCATCATGTATTTCTTATATATATCTTATATATAATTCTGCTATGTAAGTATACAATTAGAATAGGAAATTATACATGCATGTATGTAGAAACACAACTATGATATTAGAACATTCTATGAGCAATTGTTTTGAATTTAATATCTGTCTGACTTCTTTTTGAAATGTTTAAGAGAAAAATCAATGCCTAAGTTTCAAGTTCCAGAACTGACATTATTAGCTATGTGACCTTGATAAGGTTCTTTAATTCTTCTGAATTTAGTCCTTCACCTAACTGTCACAATAATGTAAAAATGCCAAACTCACAGAGTTGTTGTAGTAATGAAATTAGCTGAAAGAGATTAAATAAAGACCTGGCATATAGTAGTCCTTCAATTCATGATCATGTTATTTCTCCCCTTTCTCAAAGCAGAAAGAGAAACTGGAACAAAAATGACCACTTGCATAAACTAGAGAAATAGAGAAATCGAACTTCGAATACTTTCCCACCCCTGCCTCTACCATTGCACCAAATGGGCATTCCTTTCTCATTTTTCATGGGACAGGATGTATTTTTGAAGGCTCTGCTCTGGTTATTATGTCCTATAGTGGTTGTGTATATTCTCCCTGGAATAAAATGTTATTTTAGCCACACTGGCTGACGATGTCACATTAGGATTACAACTGGAGCCACTGAAGGCATGAGAATTGATTTTAACACAGATGACCTTGGTCTAGTTTTTTCTTTTTTATGCTTTCTTTAGTAAAATGTCTTTTATCTTTCTGAGTCACTATGATATTAACCAAACTGTGCTATCTTCCTTGGTACAAATAGATTAATCAATATCCTTTCAATTGATTCGATTAATATTTTTATCTACAGTATATTGGCATGGTAAGTAAGCCATTCCATAAGGAGCAATGTGACTGAGGTAGAGTGAATTCTTGGGAAGGTCAATAAAATGGAAAATCAGAAATACTGTAATACAAAAATTGGTAGCTCACCCATTGATAAATGGGTGAGTCTCTTTGTCACAAATTGAACTTGTATTAATAAAGGATACACTAGAAATTGCAGAATAGCAATTATTTAGGCAGAATGAATCCTAGCATTAAGTTTAGGTGTGGAACTTTGAATCCGTTTTTTTGGGGATGAGATTGGAGTCTTTTATATCTTTACTGACTACATTGGGTTTTTATCATTTGGTAGTACTAGAAGGGCTTGCTGGTGAAATGTTAAGAAAGCACTAAAGCAGGGTTTAGCCTTTTCAAGATTTTATACTCACAACTCTTGTTCAATCAATGATCTTATTTATTTAAGTCTAGTGCATTTGATCCAGACATTCAATAACTTATCTGAAATCTGTACCTCAAATATTGTGTAGAAGGTAGAAGGCAGCACATCATAAAATCAAGAAAACACAGGATTGGAAGTTGGACATGTGTAGGTTTAAGCCGCAGCTCTGTTACCAGCTAGCTGCCACCTCTTTAGGCAATCTTTCAACCAATCTGAATCTCAGTCTCCTCATCTGTAAATGAGAGTAATATCTCCTTGACTGAGCTGTCAAGACAAATAAATGCAATAGTGCGTGAAAAGTGGCCAGCATGAGGGTTGACACCTCATCCTGTTCAATTAAAAGAGAGCCCTTATTAATAAAGTAATACCATGACATATAAATAGCTACCAAGTTTGCATAATGATATTTTTTTAAGTCTGTTACACTAGATCCTCAAAAACTTCTTCAGCTCAAGGGCAAAATCTGTTCACCATGAAGACTGGGATGTGCTGTAACATAGTGGAAAAAATGCAGATATTTATTCCTCTAACTAAATGTGTGATCTTAAAAATCACTTTACATCTCTGATTACCAGTTTCCTCAATTATAAAATGAAAATAATATGCCTCCCACAGAATTTCTGTTAGAATTAAATGAGGAATACTAAGTGCTTAAGCATAGAACCGGCAATGAGAAAGTACTTCATGGCTGGTAACAATCATTAGCAGTAGGAATGGCAGGCTCTCTTAATAAATATTGATCCATGATCACAGCATACTTATTTTACAGATGAGAAGGCTTAGGTTCTGAGACGTGTTTCCTTGTATCACACAGCATACTAGCTGGAGAATTAGAGTTAAAAAGCATAATCTTCTCTCTTTCCACTCTTGGACATTTTCGAGGACAATAGATTACATTCTGACTTCAGAATTGCTTAATCTCATGTTTTGGTTCATTTAAAAACCTAGGGTCACAATCCACTCCGCATTAAAACAGAAAGGAAACTCACAGGAATCTTTAAGCCATTCTCCTCCAAAACTTGTATCATAATATGATTTAAAAACAGTTCTTAAATTTATTTAACAAATGTCAGAAAATGTACCTGGAAAATCATTAAGCCTGACTTTGACTATTCTTGCTTGCTGAATAAAATGACTTTCAAGATAGAGTATGGTTTTCAAAATGTACTTCATATTTTTACAAAGGAAATTTGGATGTTCTTGTATTTTTCCACTGCAGGTGAATTTGATATTCAAAAGAATGAGAAGACTAATGGTTCTGATTAGAGCGAGGCAGCAAGTGAGGAGGATGTGTGAACTTCCCCACACAGACATTTAGCCAGATAATTTAAGCTTGGGTGTCTGTTACTTTATTTTATTTAAAACAAAATTGGCTCTATTTCTTGGAATCCATGATTTGATTATGTACTTCAATCATTACCTGAACTAGCCTAATTTTCAGATACCTAAGATCAAATTAGTAAGGTAAAACACGCAGAAAGCATGCATTTTCAACTCTGCTGTGCTCTTTAATCATTAACAGTTTTTGTTTCTTAGTGGTGTTTCCATATTAGTTACTTTGTATCTGTACAAATAGGCATTTTTACGGGAATTGTCTGCATATATTTTGTTCATCAGTTTTCTAAATTTGCTCCATATAACAAGTTTTATTTTGTAAAGAAATACTGATGACCAGAGATATTTGCATGATACTAGGGCTAAATTATGTAAGTCTCTAAGTAGCAGGAGGCAATGTTATTCAAAGTTTTCCCATTTTTTGCTTTTTTAACCTGGGATTACTCTTTTCATAAAGCATCGATTCTTTGTAGTTTCTTATGACACATACTTGGGTAGATCTTATCTGATCTTGCATAGGGAGGATTTGATTTAATAGTTCTGTATCTCATTTTACCATTTTCTGCATTGTAAAATAATTGTAGGGTGACCAATTCTTCTGAGTTCATCCAAAATTTTCCTGGTTCCAGCACTGAAAGTCAAGCATCCCAGGAAACCCCTCAGTGCCAGGCAAACTGGCCTGGTTGTTTACCTCTCATTAAGTATGATGTAAATTATATAATTTGACATTGAAAACTGTGATTATCATTGTAGTGGTTTTAAAACGTGTATAAATGCTTTGCACTTCTCCCATTAAGAGGCAGAGTCTAATCCCTCTCCTCTTGAATATAGGTTGGCCCAGTGACTTGCTGCATGACTTCTAAGGTTAGGAAATAAAAGGCAATATAGCTGCCTTACACTTGGCTCTGTCTTGGGGCACGTGCTTTGGGGGACCTGAAATATCATGTGAGAAGTCCAGCTCTCCTGAAGAATCCATGTTGGAGAAACCACACAGAATAAAACCCTAAGGTTCTAGGCTTCTAGCAAGGGAAGCTAAAATTAAGCAAGCAAATAACTATGGCATGTAGTTTCTAGAATTAATGAATTTTATGAAAGAAATTCACTGGAGAAGAAGCAGCTTATTTTTGATAAGACAGCCAGGGAGTTTTCAATTAAGGACATGACATCTGGGCAGGGCCTGATAAAGTGGGAGAGTTAGCCATCTAAAGGCTTGGGAGAAGAGATTTAAAGCAGAGGAAATAACTAATGAAATGCTCTTGAGGTAAGAAGAGCAAAAGGCCAGTGTGGCTAGAGTGAAATGAAGGGATGGGAGCCATAAAAGAGGTTAGAGAGGTAGGCATGGAACAGGTCACATGACCTTCATAGGCCATGGAAAGCGCTTTGGATTTTATTCTAAGTTTAATGAGAAGTCATTGGAGAATTGTGATCAGAGGAGTACCATGATTTGATTTATAGTTTTAAAAGGTAACTCTGCCTTCTATGTGACGAATAGCCTATGAGGACCAAGAGAAGAAGGAGAGAAGAGCAGCTAAGAGGTTAAGTAGTTCGGAAGAGAGTTGATGGGTTCTTTGAGAATAATAATTAGTTTCAGGATTCATCTTTAAGGGGGAACTGCATGATATGATAATGGATTAAATGCAGATTCTGAGGAATAGTGAGAAATCAATTATGACTGATTATAGCATAGATATAGATCTTCAATTCTCTCTACCAGTGTACTCCTACGTGTAGTAAAAGAGAGTAACATCAATAGTCTAGCATATTCTAAGACTTAAATTTAAAAAGCAGTAACACATTTCATGAATATAAAGTGACCTTACAAATCACTTACGAAAACACCCTAAAGAATATGAAATTCTAGCATGTTGTAGTTGTTTTTATATGTTAAAATTCTGTTAATGTATACAGTCACGGAGGTATAGCGTGGCATTTTATAATATGATAATGTTTTATATTTGAAGTGGATATTACATGTACTTTGAAAAATACATTGTTATCATTGTCTGTGTTTGAATGATAAATCTTTAATAAATCAATCAAGTTAATAATCACTGTATACAAAAAAAGTAAAAAGCACTTAATTCTTCTAATTGCTTCATCTTCTTTGTTTGGATTTAAAAACACTCATTCCTTCAAACAAAATGGATATTAAATTTTTACCAAGAAAGTGAATTTTTACCAAAAACTGCTAAGTTTGGTCCTTTCATAATATCTGGAAGACTTTTCTTAAAGCATAACTATTATCCCATGTCTATGATTTTATTGGATTTTCCTCTTGTTTTCTTCAAACTTGCTCCAACACAAAAGAAATTGATAGTGTTATATCTATCACAGCATTGTTCGAAAATATGAATCCTAATCAGAAAAACTCACTGAAATAAAGAAGATAGCAATACATCTCATAAACACATATGATTTTCTGTGATGTGTAGTTTCTTTCTAATATGACTTTAAATTTTTTCAGCAACAGTCTTCATCCATTTATTCCTCTGACAGTTTTTCAACTTTGTTTTGTATGCTATTTTTAAATTGATTAGTTGATCTTTTCACCTTCTAATAATTTTTCCACACTTTTCTTGTTCATATTTTTATTTTACTCCTAAGTATTCTGTTCTGTAAGTTTCTTCTTGCCAGTTTTAATGGTCCATAATTTCCAAAGGAAATTCTGCTGCCAGAACCTTCCTTCCTCTAGTGTTAATGGCTGCCCTCAACAACCTGCCCTGCCCTCCATCAACTAATTTGAGTCTTTGAGGGGGCAGACAAAACAGATGGTTGGCACAGTCTAGGATGATTCACTGTTTGAAATCATGGTGAAACATTTTTGAAAGTGGTGAGGGAGAGGGAAGCCTGACATTTGACAGAGCCATATAAAAATTGCAGTATCCAGATGAAGTTCAGTTTAATTTTGACTGTTATTTTCCAGATGTACTGATCATATGATTACAATTTTAAGATTATATTGAGAATATACCTTTTCCCAAATGCACTGTAATCATTTCAGCAAAATGAGTTTATCAAGTGTCAATATCAAGATTATTCTTGAAGTTACAATCTTGCCCTAACTTATTTCTTTGTGTTTTTCATGACTCATTGAATATCTCCTCTATTCCCATTCATTTGAGGCCTACCTTTATTGTTTCATCTCTCTCCATGTCACCTAAATGATTTCTTCACAAATTATGGTTAGAATGGGAACACAAATTATTTTAAGGGAATAAGAAAACAACATATTTTATGATACTATCATTCATAGCCTAGTGCCTCAAATTTATGACACAAGACTATGTGAAGTTAGTTGCTACAATGGTGTATCATGGGAACACAAGTTCAGGGCACGACATTAACTTTCAGCAAATGATCCTTTTATTGCACAGAGTAAAGATTCCAGAAAGATAAACAATCTCCTTTCATTCATGTAGTTCAGAGTCCAAAGGAGCAGGGGAAGATGTCCCATCATGGCCAGTCTCCCCAGAGTGGCCGAAAACTGTTCCGGGATGGGGTCGGAAAATGGGATCTCCACACATCCTACTTTGCAATGGAGAAGAAAGACCAATTTACACTGTTTGATTGTGGTTTTTATCTACTTGGGGAAAGGGAGCCCTGCCACTGAGAATTCCTCTTCAGATATGCATGTGGGGCTGCCACTTCCTGGTTTCTGGTTTTAAGGTCTTGCCCTGCATTTTCATTAGACCTAAAATGTCTGCCAGATTGTAGAATTGCACACAATAGAAAAGGAGGTAGGACTAGGAAGACTGGCCAGAGGATGGTCACTTAGCATGTGTTTGGAACTTCTTCAGAGAAGGAGGTGGGGTAGGTGAGTTCTGCTGTATGGCCACTGTTAGGTGTCTGTGATTTCCCTAAATGACTATATAACTGAAAAGTACATATTATGGGACTAATTCATTGTGGCTATTTAGAGAGAAAAATGAAATAACAAAATTTAGACAAAAGCAACTGTCAGCTTATTCTAAATATCCTCTTAATTTGAATCCAAAGTTTTCTTGTTATTTAATTTAATTTAATTTAATTTTATGAACTAGAACAAAACATATAGTAAAGAAACCCTGAAGACTGCATCTTATAGACCAAACATTCTCAATGGGAAGCATTGCCCTTCACCACCCAGAGCAAAATTTTGTTATTAGGATATAAAAATCATAAATATTATAATACCTTGCAGCCATTCAAAGAATAATAATACACAAACATATTTATAGTATTTTGTGATATTAAAATATTATTGGTAAGGAGATTAAGAATCATCTAAAAAGGCTCTATAAGGGCGGTACTGACAAAAAAAAGTGTGAGAAACAGTTATAGACAAGTTTTTTTGAAAAAATGCAGTAACAAAGTTTTATGATCAATCTTTCAAGATATTTCCTGAACATCAAGTAACTATCAACAAGGTCATGAGCTTACTCATGACTTTTTTGTAAAGGGGATATTTTTAAGTAAACTATAAAAACCCATAAATGAACAGATACAGTAGTCACAAGGAGCCATATAATAGGCAGTGTTTAAACATGTACACAGAATATTCCCTACCTAAACCTAAGAAAGTATATAAAACCCATTCCATGCAATATCTCCCTGAAGTCATTTCCTTGCACCGAAGGCAGTGGTGAAAGTTATGCCTCCTTCCTTTCTTTCATTGCGGATATTAATGCAATAGCAAAATGAAAGAGAATGAGAAAGAAGAACAATAGAAATAAAGTGGGAGAGTTTTGGAATTGAGTAAAAATATGTGTGTATGGATAACATGCAAATGAATATCTTTTGAATATATTTTTTAAAGATTTATTTCCTTTATTTAGTTCTCCCCACCACCTCATCCCCACCTTAATTAAAGTTTGCACTTGCTGTGTCTGTTCATTTTCCTTGTTTCTTTAGGAAGCACCAGGAACCGAACCCAGGACCTCCAATGTAAAAGGGAGACACCTAATTGCTTGAGCTACCTCTGTTCCCTGCTTTGTTGTGTCTCTCATCATGTTTTTCTTCTTGTGTCTCTTGTTGCATCATCTTGCTGTATCAGCTTGCGGTGCCTGCACATCACGCCAGCTTGTTGTTTTCTTTAGGAGCCACTGGGAACCAAACCAAGGACCCCCCATGTGGTAGGTGGGAGCCTAATCATTTGAGCCATATCCTCTTCCCTCTTTTGAATAGTTTTGCTACTAAAATACTTGGCGACTACAGGATCATTTTAAGTATAAGGAAAAGAAATGATGAAACTCATTTAATGGTTTGTGTGCTATAATGAAGTCAAGGTAAAAAAAGTCTTAACACGGTGGGTTGTTTAGAGGAAAATCATTGGTTACCTACTAAAAAGTACTTTCACCAGAGTGATTGGTTCAAAGCCAGAATATAAGGGAGGAAGCATTCTTACTTGATTACTTCTATTGAGGCCTTTATCACATTGTATCCAAAATTTTGTTGATTTGTTTTTGTCCACCTCCATAAGCAACCTGACGGCAGGACCCTGAGTTTTTAATATACACATTGCATACCATGTTTAATATATACAAATATATATATATGACTTTTCTACGTATATAATAATAATATATAATTTTCTATATATAATGTCTAGAAAAACTGTATAGAAAAACTGCCTGCTAAACAGATATTTTTAAAATGTAAAGAAATTGCACAGGAATGAGGACTAACGGAAAAGGTAGCCTACTCTTTATCAATTAGTGGCTATGGAAAGAAATGGGATAAATGTTAACAGAAATAGTAGGAACTAAGGAAGTTAATTTTAGGACTGGCAGTGTCTGGAACCTCTCCACAGAATGTTAGACATGCTGCATATAAACTATGATCAGTCCAATTTGCTTCACACATTTTTGGCATTATTGTACATCTAAAAGCAATAAAATCTATAGGGAATTAGTGACATTGGGTTAAAACTTTAATTAAATTGACTGCTCAGTTCTAAACTAGAGTCCAAGTAAATGTCCAACTTTGAGCACTTTTTCTAATGTACAATATATTATGCTCTTTGCATTTTTAAAATATTTTTCTTGTGTGTGCTATTTTTAGGCATATGATTAGATTCTTTAATTATGTTAAACAACCAGGGGACACCACTGTGCCCAGGCAGCTTTATAAACTTAATTTGTGTTTTTTTTTAATTACATTTATTAATGGCTATCTAGTTGTCTTTCCAAATTATATAAATCATAAGATATCACCAAGTAATTTAAAATTTATGATAACATTTCTAAGAGAAAGGTGGACAACACACAAAATCAGATGGATAATGTCAACAAAAGGATAGAAACTATAAGAAGTAAGGAAATGTTCTAAATGAAAAACACAGTAACATAGATAAAGATGGTCTTCATTAGGCTTACTAGTAGAATGAAAACAGCCAAGGAAAAAACAGTGAACTTGAAGCTAGGTCTATAGAAATTATCCAAACTAAAACAAGAAGAGAAAAAAGATTTGGGGTGGGGAACAGAAAGAACTTCCAAGAGCTGTGGGACATAAGCATATAACATATGTGAAAATAATTTCATAAGGCGAAGAGGGAGGGACTATGCAATGAGAAATATTTGAAAAGAAAAATGACCTAGAATTTTACATTTTTAAAACAGACACCAATCCACATATCAAAGAACCTGAGGTAAAATCTAGTGGGATAAATACCAAAACATAACATACATACCCAGTCATATGATTCAAACTGCTGAAAATAAAAGACAAAGAAAAAATACTGAAGGCAGCTAGAGGCAGGAGAAATAGCATTGCATAAAGAGGGAAAATGAAAATAATTACATTATTTTCATTAGAAACCATACAAGTCAGAAAAAAATGATTGACATATTTAAAGTGCTAAAGAAAGAAATGGTCTACTCACAACTCTACACCTAGTGAAAAGATCTTTCAAAATGAAGAAATAATAAAGATTTTTTCATACAAATAAAAGCCAAAGAAGTCCACTGCCAGCAGGTGTACATCTTATGAAATGTTAAAAATATTTCTTCAGGCAGAAAAGTTATGAGACTGAAAACATGGATCTACACAAATAAATGAACAGTATTGACACTGGAATAAATGAAGGTAAAATAGTTATATTTAGCTGCTCTAATGGATATCTCATTGTGTAAAAGAAAAGTAGTAATAATTAATTGACTATTTATAGCATAAGTAAAATAGAAGTTATGACAAAATAGCACAAAGGATGAGAGGGATGAATTGGACAAATACATTTGTGATAGTCTGTCATTTGAAGGAAGGTTTTCATTAATTAAAGATGTATATCATAAAAGCTATGGCAACCACTAGAATAAAAATAAAAAGAGAATAAAAAAATCAATAAATGAGATAAAATGAAATCATAAAGAGTGCTCATTTAACACAAGAGAAGGCAGAAAAGGAAGACAAGAGCCAGAGAACATATAGATCAAATTGAAAACAGTTAACAAGCTGCAATATTTTAATCCAATCATAATAAATATCTAAGTATAAATTATTTAAACACACAAGTTAAAAGAGATGATCAGATCACATAAAAATCAAGATCTATTTATATGCTGTCTTTAAGAATTCCACATTAAACAAAAAGACATGGGTTAAAAATAAAAGGCGGGAAAGAGATATATCATGCAAACACTAAGCAAAAGATAGCTGGGATAACTATGTGCATTTCCTACAAAGCTGACTTCAAAACAAAAAAAGATTATCAAGGATAGGGAGGGATAGTATAAAATAAAAAACGGGTAAATCCTCCAAGAATATATAACAACATAATATATGCATACTCCTAACATCAGAGCTTCAAAATATATAATACAAAAACTAATGGAACTGAAGATAAAGCTAAGACAAATGCACAATTATGTTTGACGACTTCACTGCTCCCCTATCAGTAACTGGTATAACAAGTACATTGACAGTACAGAAAACCAGTAAAGCTATAGCTGAGCTAACAGTGCCATCAACCAGACAGTCTAATTGATATTTATAGAAAACAACCCAACAACAGCAAAATACACTTTCTTTTCAAATTCAGAAGGAACATTTACCAAGGTAGATCATATTCTGAACCACAAAATAAGCCTCAGCACATGTAAAAGAATAGAAGGTGTATCAAGCATGTTGATGGACTTATCCTAGAATTCAATAGCAGAAATCTATCTGGAAAATCTGGAAAATTTAGATATTAATAATATACTTATAAATAAAGCATGGATCAATGAGGAAGTCTTAAAGGCAATTAAAATTATTTTGCACCGAATGAGAAATTAAGCATATCAAAATTTGACGGATGTAGCTAAAGCAATGCTGATGGAAATATATAGCATTAAATGCTTTTATTGGAAAATAAGAGAGACCTCAAATCAATAACTTATGCTTCCATATTAAAAACTATTTTGAAAAAGGGCTAATTAAACACAAAGGAAGAAGAAGGAGTGAAATAAAAATTTAGAGTCAAATTCAATGAAATTGAAAATACAAGAAACAATAACCAATAAAATTATAAGCTGATTCTTTGAAAAGATCAATGAACTTGATAAACTTTAATAAATACTGATCAAGACAAAAATAAAGGAGGTACAAATTACCAATATCAAGAATGAAAGAGAAGACTTCACTAGTGAGAGAAAATATTAAAAAGACAGCAAGGGAATGCTATGAACAACTACATGCTCATACATTCAGCAACTTAGATGAAATAGAACGATTCCCTGACAGACACAAACTACTGAAACTCACAAAAGAGATAGCTAAACAGTTCAATATGTATTTTAAGAATTGAGTAACAGTCTAAAAATCTTCCAGCAAAAGAAAATGTCATGCCTAGATACTTATATTGGTAGATTTTAACAAACATTTAATGAGAGATGAGTATTAATTCTGTACACTCTACTGCAGAAAATTCAAGAGGAAGGAACTCTACCCAGCTCATTTTTTTGAAGCCTGTATTACCCTGATCCCAAACTTTTAAAGGGAAAAATAGTAACTTTAGAATGGAGAAATAAAGCAGACATCACTTTAACCAAGTCATTAAGTATTATTTCACTAGTAATAAGCTACTTTTCTATCATGCACCTTTGATGTAATGTAATTCTTCCCCCATATCCATAACCTCAGTATAATAATTAGAAAACATATCATCCTAGTTGAGGGGCATTCTACAAAATACCTGGCCACTGATCTTGAACATGTCAAGGCTGTGAATGAAAAACACTGACAAATGGTCACAGTTTGGTGAAGACTAAGGAGAATGACAATTAAATGCAATATGGTACCCACGGTTGCATACTGAAACAAAAAAGGAAAGAACACTTTATTAACTTAATAAAAGTTTAGTTAATAGTATTATACTAATGTTATTTTCTTAGTTCTGGTAAATGTACCATGGCTGTGTAAAATGTTAACATTAGAGGAAACTGAGTGAAAAGTACGGAAAAACTCTCAATACTTTCGTTGGAAATCTTCAAAATTAAAATTATTTAAAAATAAAAATTTAAGAACTTGATTTAAAAAATAATTTCTTGCCTTTTGTTACAGGGCACCTTTGGTCATATACATTCTTGTTTCATTAAGATGGCTGCCTGGTATGTAAATTAATCCTGAATATTACCCTGTTACTAAGCTATTTATTATGGTTTATATGGGGTAATAACAAAAGGATTTCATACAGAAGTATGAAAGATAGCATTTTAAAGAATGAATTGTACCACAGAAATTACTTCATTTAAATATTTTAAAATATAAAATGTCAGTTGTACTAGTACTTCTACTTAGAATTTACTCCTAATTGATAATAATGAAAGAACTTTGCTAGTTTGAAAGATTACTTCTTGATTCTAGTTTTGAGTAAATTTACAATTGCTTAAAGAAGGATTTAAATAATTTTTAGATGAAGATAAACTCATGTAAAATATGTCATCAGAAATATTTTAATGATAATTATTATAATGATCACCATAAATTTTTAAATGCTTAATTCAATCATAGTGATCAAACTTCATTGTTATTATTTCCAACTTTCTAGTACTACTTAACAGCCCTGGAGAAAAATGTTTCTGATGAATAAGTCACTCCAAAACTGAGTATATGCACAGACTGAGTTATTTTGATCTCCCAATAAAATTTAAAGTCACAAAAATTGAAAATGTCCTTATTAATTAGTCTTCTAATCCAACAACTTATGTTTTTTTTTTAATTTAAAAAGTTTTAAGTTTACAGAAAAAGCATGCAAAACATATACAGTTTCCATATGCCCCATCACACACTCAATTTTCCCTGTTATTAACATTTTGCACTATTACGGCACTTTTGTTATAATTGATGAAGAATATTACTATAATTATACTATTAACTACAGTCTATATTTTGCAATAGGGTTCAGAGTTCACTGTGTTGAACAATTCTATGTTTGTTTTTTAAAAATTTATTCTAGTTTCAAATGGAAATCCTAAAATTTCTCCCTTATAAGGACTTTCATATATATAATTCAGTGGGGTTATTTACTTTAACAATGTTGAACAATATTTTATAAGACAGGAAAAAGATTGAGGCACCAGAGAAAGTTTAAGTAGTTGTCTCAAAATCACAGTATTATTAAGACAGAGCCAGAAGACAAATCCAGTTTTCCTAACTCCAAAACAATTGTTTTACTTATGCCACACAATGGAATGTCAAAGAAAAGTGAGTCAAGTGAAGCAATGAATTAAAAAAAGAGAAAAGAAAAACCAACGAGTAGGCAGGCAAATCCAGAAGGTGGACCATTGTATAGAATAACTGACTTGGCCTCCTCATGGGCAAGGGATTAAATGCTATTTAATGGAATAACAATCAAAGACTATTGTTGGTCTCAGATTGGTTACTGATTTTGGGCAATGTTAATATGGCCTATATATTAGATGAAATGATAACTGATAAGTAAAATTGATATCAATGATGGAAAAGGTTACATAACAGATGTAGTAACTTATAACTTTTCTGCAAATCTAAAACTATTATATAAAAATTTTATAAAAGTGCCAGCAGAGGTGAAACATATTTTTGTTATGTGTATGTGTGGGATTGCATGCAAATAGATATAAAAATATACACTACAATATCAATAGACATAATCTCTGACCAGTGAGAATATAATGGTTTTATCATATTTTACTTTTGCTTGTCTATGTCACTAATTTATGCAATACACATTGATGACTTCTGTAACAATAAAAGGTTATTTTAAAAATAAAACAAAAAATTATTTTTCATTACTCTAAAACAGAACAAAGAAAACCATCAAAAATCACTTGAGGGAAGCCGATGTGGCTCAAGCAATTGGGCTCCCATCTATCAGAGAGGAGGTCCAGGGTTTGATTCCCAGGCCCTCCTGGTGAAGGCAAGCTGGCCCATGTGGCAAGCTGGCCCAAGTGGAGAGCTGGCCCTAGCTAAGTGCTGGCCGGCACATGAGTGCTGGCTCTCACGGAGTGCGGGCCCAAGCAGAGAGCTGGTGCAGCAAGATGATGCAACAGAAAGTGACACAGAGGTTAGACAATAAGAGACACAGCAGATCAGGGAGTTGAGGTGGTGCAAGAGATTGAGCACCTCTCTCCCACTCTGGAAGGTCCCAGGATCAGTTTCTGGTGCTGCCTAAAGAGAAGACAAGCAGACACTGAAGAACACACAGTGAATGGACACATAGAGCAGATAGCGAGCGCAAAAACAACGGCGGGGTGTGGAGAAATAAATAAATAAATTTTTTGAAAAAATGACTTGAGTGCTTTGCTTATGGTTGATATGAGCAACTAAGAGAATGAAAATGATTCAGATTCATTATGTATATATCGCTCAAATTGACTACATTTTGAAAACAATTTTAGGATATGTTTTCAACCTTTCAAAGTGAACTACTGACATGAGAAAATCATAGCAAAACATTTCAGCAAAAATCAAAGGTTATAGATATCAATAATAAAAATTCAATTCAAAAGTTCTCAGAAAGCAGCTGAAAGTCATTTTAAGTAAACTCTTACTTTGCTTTGACTATATGAAGTCCAATGGACAATTTCATAACACCAATCAATTATTTTGTTTTTAGTGTTAGAATTATCAGAATAGATATTAGAAGCACTAAGAAAAATATTAGTGCTAATATTAGCAATTCAACTTAGAGGAAAACTTAAATCTTATTATATCGTTATAATTGTAATAAATATGCTTCTAGTTTTGTCTTAACTTGTGTATTCTGTAGAAAAGAAGCATCTCAACTAGTAAGTTAATAATGTAGAAATACTTTGTAATTATACAATAATTGGCATGAAAAACAAGAGGAGAAAGAGCTAGAACCACCTTTGGGGATTTATATTTTATTTCTCTGACACTCTGGCACAGTCTCCAAGATAGCTCTATTTTTAAAAAATGTATGCTGAATTTAGCAATGTCTTTCTATTCATGTGCAGATTTAAAATGAACCACTGAACAACTGCAATTTGTAGAAAAAATACAATACATAGCTGTTTTTTCCCAACAGTTGAAAACTTCAAAGTCTTGATAATCCTTAACATGAAAAACAAGTTAATGATTTTATCACACAATCAATTCATAGAGTCTGTCTTATCTGATCTTATTGACAATGACAAATGAAAGAGCTGCTTGTATCCTGTATCACTGACACTTAAAGTATGCTGTGGAAACAGCCCTCCCACTCTCCTACACTTAATAGAATTTATTTTTAAGTCAATTAGAATGGAAAGGAGCAGAAAGACTCCTTGCCCAGAAGCAAAAGAAGGAGATTCCAGATACAATTATATTTAAAGGCATTTCATTCAATATTGTAAAATAAATTCTGCTATTTGTAAATTTAATGCATATATGGGTACCTATATGTAGTTGCAACAATTAAGCAAAGAATAGTGAATATTAGCAAAGAGAAAGCAGAGCAAATAATTTAATAAATTAGTCAGAGACTAATTTTGTGAAGTAAAAATAATTATTTTATGCTTAAATCATATCTTAAATAGAATATCAACATGATTATTTTATGTTTGGCTTGGATAAATATTTCAACAGTAGTCTGTATACTGAATTTTTAAAATGTTTGCTATGTGAAGATTCCTTATATAAAAGGTTTTTTTCTTTTTGATGGAAAAAATGCTATCATTCTTTCTCATTGATTGTATTTTGTATAGTACATTCTTAAATCACGTTCAAACAAAATTTATAATTTAACCATTACATTTCCTTTGGATGGTAGATGTCTCCTACCAATGTTGGAGTAAAAAAAAAAAAAAAAAAAAAAAAATTAAACTGACCTCA